>CM056597.1:53602921-53683276 GCA_029721355.1 Tegillarca granosa | reverse complement strand
TCGTATCTGTGTATATCATTTTTATTGATTTGTTGAGATTATTTCCACGTTTCTATGTACATCATTTTTCGTTGATTTGTCGAGGTCATTTCCACGTATCTGTGTATATCATTTTAGTTGATTTGTCGAGGTCATTTCTACCTATCAATGTATATCATTTTTCGTTGATTTGTCGAGGTTATTTCCACGTATCTATGTATATCATTTTTCGTTGATTTGTCGAGGTCATTTCCACGTATCTGTGTATATCATTTTTCGTTGATTTGTCGAGGTTATTTCCACGTAACTGTGTATATCATTTTTTCGTTATTTGTCGAGGTTACCTCGGGTATCTATGTAATCATTTTTCGTTGATTTGTCGAGGTTATTTCCGGGTATCTATGTATATCATTTTCGTTGATTTGTCGAGGTCATTTCTACCTATCAATGTATATCATTTTTCGTTGATTTGTCGAGGTTATTTCCACGTATCTATGTATATCATTTTTCGTTGATTTGTCGAGGTCATTTCCACGTATCTGTGTATATTTTCGTTGATTTGTCGAGGTTATTTCCACGTAACTGTGTATATCATTTTTCGTTTATTTGTCGAGGTTACTCGGGTATCTATGTATATCATTTTTCGTTGATTTGTCGAGGTTATTTCCGGATATCTATGTATATCATTTTTCGTTGATTTGTCGAGGTTATTTCCACGTATCTGTGTACATCATTTTTCGTTTATTTGTCGAGGTTATTTCCACGTTTCTGTGTATATTATTTTATATTATTTACTTACTCTGTATATTCATCGTTGCATGTTGCCAAATACCATTTACACAAACTTTAAGTGTTTTGGAGTGTAAATCATAAGCAATGTTTCCGACGTCTGTCCATCTGCAATCTGCCCAACGAGGTCCGGGAGAACTACGGCCGTAAAGATCTATAATGTATATATATTTAATTATCACGGTCAGAATTTTAATGGAGAATGTCACTTAAATACAGAAGATCGTATAATGATCGGTATTTAAAAAAAGTTACCGTTTATTATTATATATTATTTATTATTACATTTTTGTTTTACAAAATGAAACTTTCATCAAACAAACAATTCTAAAAACATTAGGTGGCGGTATAGATGTTAGATTTTAACATCCGTTTGACACAATGTATAAGCACGGATCACGAGATTGGGAAAAAAATCTCTAGTTTTGAAGTAAACAGCAGAAGTGAGATAATATGTCCAAAGACAAAAATACTATAAATAACAATTGAACGCACCTGTACTTATAAAAAAGTATATATCTGCAGATAAAAATAAATTGTTTATACGACATTGCTTAATACTCGTTGTCTAAGTCACAGATAGTCGGAATATTTGTATTATACATACAAATAATAATAGAAAGCCATTATATGCCGGTAAATATAGCAGCGGATATTTGAACTGTTACTGTAAAATAGTGATGATAATTAAAGTAGTTAGCTTCAAGCATTGCGGTAAGTTTATAGTTGCTAGTTTGAGGGAGTTATAAAGGCTTAAACTGGAGTGTAATTGATCACAGAAAAATAAGTTTAAACAACTTGTCCAGAAATATTGCATGATTTTATTATATAAGTTTTTTGCATTGTATTTGCGACAAAATAAGTAAGGTCCTAAGCTTGGTGCATCGTGATATAAGCAAATTTGTTCTAAAACTCTAGTGAACATTAATAATTACAATATGAACGTTAATTGTAAAGATAATGGTTATGCTTTTATGTCTTCTGCTGCTTTAACCTCCTCGTTCATATAAAATTCAGAAGGATTATGACAGAAGCGTTAAAAGCTTCTATGTCAAATCCTCTCTTGTCTTTACAAACATGGATGAACATTGGGTGATTTTAAAAAGCATATATAACAACACAGAAATTTTGGAGCTTACCGTCGTTAAATTTTCCAAGAATTCTCAGCAAATAGGCTCAAAAGTAAGATAAAAGCATTGGCAAAGTAAACATGTCTTATTCTTACTTTAAAACCAAATATTCTGAATCTCTAACACCCCGAGAGAGAGAGAGAGAGAGAGAGGGAGAGAGAGAGAGAGAGAGAGAGAGGAGAGAGAGAGAGAGGAGAGAGAGAGAGAGAGAGAGAATCGGGCTTATGATGTCTACGTTCATTATTCATCAATATTACCATTTGTTAGTTTACATTTGCTGTTTCTATTTATTCTGTTGAAATGACACAATGACATTGTCCGTGAAAATATGGTAATAGTTATAATTAAAATTATTTTTCCTCATATATATATATATATACATACACTAGTGTACGATATAATTTTTGCTAGACACTTATCTGATGACGACTGGATATTCCGAAACGCTAACAAATGTTAGTTTTTAAAACTACTAACAATTCTACTCTTAATTAAATGAGACAATAAGTATAATTTTACCTGGTAAAGAAGGTAACCTGTTGTCCATGTGTAGATGTCTGGGTATTCTAGGGGGACAGGCTCTGAATGAAGCATCACCTCCAGGTATAAGTATCATGTCTTTAAAAGTCCCTACAAAAGATATAGTATATATACATATACATATATTTTCATTTGCCTTGTGAAATTCCCATAGCTGCAAGCTTGAGAGCCGTTGTAATTATTACTGACAATGAATGCCAAAAAATTTTGTCACTCCGTGTATTAATACATATAAAATGCAATACACAATCCGAACTACATCATCGTAGGTAAACAAACATGACTGTCCCGTCACATTTGTTTACATTCGAGACGAGACTGAAAAACACATTTACGAGATATTACAAAGTAAAATCAAAGAAATTAATAAAATAATATTTTGATAACATATATAGGCACCTGGCTGATATTCACCGTAATATTGACATTGTGAGAGACATAGTGGTATTTTTGATGGCCTGTTGAAAGAACAGACAACAACAGATCAGTCAAAACTATCAAACCACAAAAAAAAAGTTTGAACAATCAGATCTTTAAAAAATTCTTCCTACCTTGACAAAGCTGCTATATACCCTAATATTTACAATAGAAAAATAATTTCTAATTTGAACCCAGTTTGATTTTTGTTTTCATTATTCGCATAAACATCGGTTTTTCACATCGCGCATGAATACCATTTCTGGTTTTTCCCTAACTGACCTATTTTAGCTATCTGTTTTTATCTCACAAAACCATGTACATACTTCGATATTTCCTTCTTTTTTCAAGTTTTTTTTTCACGTTATAGCAAAATAAATATTTTTTTCAAAAAATAAAAAATATTTACAACACCTATTGAATTCCTATGATGAACTCATTGCAGAAAATCTAGAACATTAGGCAATTCCCGTGACCTACTTTTATCAATCTATTTTTAACATTCAAGCCATCACATTTATAGTGTTATTTAATTAAATATACATTGAAAATGAAAGAAAAAATATTGAATTTTAAATAAATAAATAAATAAATAAAATATTTGTTTCGATTTTTATTGTATACTTAAAAATATTTCCATCGTCAGGGTGTTCTAAATTTACACGGCACACTGCTTGCGGGCCACTACCATACAAGCTATGAGCGATGCCGGTGTTGAGACCAAACAGATAATGTTTATGAGCGGTTATGGGATCGGAATGAGGCTTCTGTCAGGAGCTCCTCTCGCGACTGTTCGACCATTCAAAAACATGCTTTAAGTTCGCTTCTTTCATCAACTGTCACTGGTAATACTTCTGCCGTAATTCCCTCTGCCTCTGACCATGCTTCTTCTTCTCTACCAGCAACTGATAATCACGTGATGGTTCCATGCTCGGACCTGTGCACAACACAGTCCAACAAAACGTCGCGCATTGATGTTTCCAATACCCTGTCATCCATACAATCAGGATTTTTGACAAATTCAACGTTTAATTGCTGTAATTTAACAATCAATATGAATTTGTAACTTTGTTTGTCTATTCGAATAAAATTGTATGAATATTCTTTTGTTTCCAGCGTACTTTTTTTTAAACCGTCTATTACGTCACACAATCAGTGAGAAGGCGGGAATTATTTTGATTGACATATTGGCTGTTCCCGGAATGTTTACATTGCCGACAGATTCGGTATATACCGGTTTTTCTTTCTTATTTGTATGACGCAATCGAGAAGTTTGTAAAAAGAATGCTAGGAAAAATATTGTAAATATAAGAATTGACTGTCATTTTTTCCTGGGTTATCAAGGAATGAACCAGATTTTAAAACTAGCAAATCTGATGAACTGCGAAGCAGTTCATTTTAGATTTGCTAGTTTTAAAATCTGGTTCATTCCTTGATAACCCAGGAAAAAATGACAGTCAATTCTTAATTATTTTGAGACAATGTGTAATGGTACAACTTGTCAATCAATTTTGTGTCTCGCGAGTATGTAAATTTCAAGTGATGTAAATTTCAATTGGAATTAGATTCACGCATGTATGCCACATCCAGTGAAAATTGTCCGTTTCACATGCTGTGTTTGTTGATCGAAAAAACTCAAAAAAAAAAATCATCTACATGTTTTTATCAATTTACAAGGGATACAATAGGAACTCCTCAAAAGTATAATACATGGTTTAAGTACAACACAACTCCTTGCTAATGTCATATTATAAATTTTTGATTATTTCATTCAGAAAATTTATAATATGACACTAACCTTAAGGATAATTTTCTAAACTTTGAGAGATATTTGCACCAAACCTGGCGTAAAGAATAAGTATACTTCTCACTGCTTTGCTGTCTACATTTGAATGATACCGTGTATGAAGCTCGGCACATTATGTTAGAGTGCATCTCAACCTAACAATGTCGACATTCCAGAAGAAATCTCTCGGTAAATCTCTGTCTACTCACATATCACAGATTCGAAACCCACATGCTTGGTCATTGAAAATTATTCCTCAGCTACAGTTCCCCCCTTCCCGTTTCAGATGCACAAATTTCACTTCCAACATTTAGCTAGCAATCGTTTACTCCAAAACTTCTTTGCAAATTGAAATGGGGGCCACACAGGTGCACCTGATTTTCGACTGAAATATAGTCCACAAATAACAACACATTTATCATTGATATTCAATTTTATATGTATTATTTATATCCAATATTCTAAAAAATTCATTATGTTAATGGACAAATCGAGAAAATACCATCAAAATACCTGATAACACTATAATGTTTCAAACCAAAGCTCCCCGTTGTTACCCCACATTAAAAATATTGCGGATTAATAATGTGTTGTTCTCGGTCTTAAATTCAGCTGTTGCGTCTACTGGAGTCCCCCGATGTGCATGTGTTATAGATGTGTCATGTGCTACTGTTGAATTTTATAAAATAATACCATTCAAAAGTAGCACATTGTCATGTGGTACTTTTTAATTGTATTATTTTATAAAAATTCAAAGTAGCACATGTCAGATGGAATTTTTTCTTACAATTAATGAATAAAAAAATATTAAACGAAAATATAACCATTGAACTGTTTTAAAAATGGTGTCCATTGTCAGTATGAAGGCAACAACTTTGGCAAGCAAACTGTTCAGAACGCGCTAACGCGCGTTATTCCGTTTGCTTGCAAAGTTGTTGCCTTCATACTGACAATGAAACACCATTTTAAAACAATCCAATTGTTAATTATCTATATAAAGTAATAAAATATGTATTTACGTTGTCTTTACATTGTACAGCTGACAGTAAAACTACTTGTAACTTCTAAATACTAATTTACTACCATAGCCAAGTACCAGCTAATATCATCATTTGTCACGCGAATAACGTACATTAAGTGAAATACTGAGTTTACACTTGTCCCCGCGACTCTGGGGAATATGAAAATGTCCTTCCTACCTCGAAGAGATACTGACTCTACAAGAAAAATTTTAAAAGTCGTGTTTTATTTGTTAGGTATAAATTATATAAACAGTTTCTATTTTCATCCCAAATTGTAGAAAACGACGCTTTAAAAAAAAATATAACAGAAAAATCAGGCTTCTTTCCACGGCGATGTTGTGTGTAAAATGGATTACAATTTATATGACTTTTTTCTTATTTAATATATTTTTGTTCCACACTAGGTACGGAACTAAAATGTAAAAACGTGCTTTTTAATAATATAAACCTGCTTTATCGTACAATAACTAACAAACATCTCAACATTCAAAGATAATGAGGTTATAGAAGCTTTCATTGTACTTGGTAATTAAAAATTTATTCATCTTAATGCTTTTCTTATTATCTTTTTTAAAAAAGTACAGGTGTGTCAAAATGACAATATGAACATCATTGGATTGCAATTGAAGTCAGACCACCTCATAAAATACAACAACTGTTCAGGGGGTGAAATTGCCTTTGTTGTTTTACTTTTGCATACAGTAATAATGTTAAATGCCCCTCCAAGACTTTGCTAATTCGCTTATTCTTACAATCTTTTGATGTCACAAAACCTACTTTTTTTAATTTCTCCTAAAAATATGGCTAAACCCCTTCCAAACGCCAAAATGTGACAGCTCAAGTAGTGGCAATGAATACGAATGCGAATGATGAAAATAGGCAACGAATAAAAAAGGATCTTATCCATTTCTTTAAATTACAAAAATGACCAGATAAAGTAATTTCTGGTCGAACATAGGTGTGTGAATGTGAATAAACTGAATAAACTGCTCTTTTATCACAACTGAGTGATTCATACGTATCAATTACTTCTGATAAAAAATAATTATAGAGATCTATTACATCATTTATTTATTGGAAGTCACTGTTAAGTAACAAGTACAGAGAACGGAACCTTTCATCTTTGATCAAGGTGACTGACTTGAATAAAATTGATTAGAATCGCTAGCTCGCACCTGGTAATTACAAATCAATTAAGACCTAATTACCAGGTAATTAGCGCTACAACATATAATTTCCACTTCAAACGAGGTTTACGCAACAAGAGGGGCTGAAGCGTTCATTGCATGAGCAAATTGAAATTGCAGCTTGTGTAACATTGTCAACATTTTATAAGAAACAGTGACTCATTGGCGACTCTGATAACAGTTCATTTACCTCCGATTTTTTTAAAATTAAAATAAAAACCAGTGAGTCATCTTGCTAATAGTTTTTCAATTAAACTCGAAATCAAGCTTTTTATAATATAATTATCAAGTGAGAATGAAACAATATAGTAGGCACATATCTTATAAAAATGTTGCGCGTTTTGATACTAGGTATCAAACATTGATTTTGAGGCCAAAATATACATTCAAATTTTACTCTGCCCTTAAAAATTATTATTATCGTAACACGTTTTGAAAAAAAAAAACAACTGTGTTTAATGAAGATCATAATATATTCTCGTTTGGGAGTTCTCAAGAAGCTTCAAAGTCAAAGAAAACCTTCGTAACCTAAACAGGAACATCAGCATCTACATCAACCAAAAACACCATAAAATGCAAACAAATGATAAAAAAACATGAAAAACAGAACAAGATAATTTCTTGAATGATGTTTTACTTCTCAGTCAAGAACATTTCACTTTTATCAGGACGTCACCAGCTATATTTAAAGTTGCAGAAATTGTGACCTTTGCAGTGCACTTCGGGCAATGTGAAGAGGGGCGTATTTTAGTGTGCCGAGCCTACCATGACACGATTCATCGATTTTTAAGGTGTTCTCCGAAGAAGCCAATGACTTTTACTTTCATGTCTAAATGTCGAGTGCTTAGTGTAACAACAATCAATACCTTTCAAGTTTTGGTCAGACCCGGTCGCTGTTCGAACCCTGAACTTCCATATACGAAGCCAACTGAGCTACCATAGATGCTGGACAAGAATGGACAAACAAATATTGAAACCACTAATTATACTCTTCCTGACTTTAAACGGATAATAGTACACATATATATACATACATAATGCTATAGGCTATAAAAAGTCTAATTTTTAAAACTGAAGAGCACATGATGTAGATACCATATTACTCTACTAGATGATTATTTCCAATCAAACTGGTGATAGTCGCTACAGTTTTGTTCTGGCCAATAAAACACCTTAATAAATTTTCATTTCAAAATCCTACAAAGCACTCATAGATGAATCGATGTTTTGATATTCTTGAAACGAAAGCCTTTTTCCGTGTCAATTATTATATTAAATCATTCTCTTTGTCATTTGTCCTTATTTAGTTTCATTTGTTTATTTCTGCTTAGTCCTAAACGTACAAATGTATTCAATAGTACTTTCTTCGTAAAACTGACAATTGTAAACGAACATTTTATCATTTGCTCCTTTTGATTTTTCATAAAATAATGCATTTCAAAGAAGCATGTGACAATTCTTTAATACATTCAATTTTCTTTGCTTGAATATAACAATTAAAATCTTAAAAAATTAATTAAAACTATACCTGAAACATCCCTTTGTTTTTACAGCTGGCAATATGCATCGTTGAATTCTTAAGTTGTATCAATGACGGAAATTTTCTTTTTAATCGTTTTCTTCTTTTGTTGACACAATCTGTTGTCATGATAACGTGACGACCAGTTACACTAAACCCGACACTATGCCACATATTATCTTTAAGTGCAAAATTTCTAAAATAGCTTTTTGTTGTTATAAATTAAAATCACATGTGCTTTAGTCAACTGTATTGAAAATATTGTCCTATCCATATCTATCAAAGTTAATAAGCATTCATTTCGTATAAAGTTTTTTAAATGTTTAATAATTAAAAATACTGAAAATTCTTCTGGAAATATGTTACAATTTTTAAAAATTTGTTTTGAAGGAAATGAAACTTTTGAGGCAGACGATGAAAACTGTAGAGCATGTACGTGACTTATTTCGTCATAAACAACGCTGACGCCGTCTGGTAAACGTCCTGATTTAGGAACCGCTTCTTCTATCAGATCAACTGCCACGATACCTACAAAAACAAACATAAGATATGTCATAAAGACCAAGTACCGACTTAAACGTTTAATTAATGATGTGATCGTCTAGTTGTATTATGTATATCGAGGCTTTCAAGAGACTGACTAGATGAACATTTCCAATAAAAAAACAAAGACTAAAAATTTCACAAAATCTTTATCAATAAAAAGTGTAGAGTTGAGACACATTAAATGATTTTCAGTACATTTGATTTTTGTAAACTTACTTCAATCTCACGTTAATCCTGTGGTTTTAACAAATTCTTCCTTGTGTAGAAATATCTATTTCAGTCAATGAATTCTTGGTGTTTTGTGTATTATTGTTACTGGTAGTAATGTTATGTTCTACTATTGAATCATGTTATTTCATAAAAATTTAAAAGTAACATATAACATTGTTGGTAATTTTTTATTTTTTGAGTATTGATGTACTCAAAATTTATATATAAAAACAATTAAAAATTCCAAGATAATTTTGGACATTAATTCAATTTATACATAAATGTTATGAATAAATTAGAGAAGGGCCTTTATTTTTAATTCAAGTCTTTAATAAAAATTTTCTGTAATATCCAGCAGACGACAATGTCTAAGACATATTACCTACCTTTATATGTCAGTTGATGTTTTGCATCAGTTAAAGTCTTCAAAATCATTAGTGAATACTAGTCATAGATTTTGAGAAGAAAACTTGACAATTACAACAATTGAGCAAGATAACTCTGATTAAATATTGATAGAAAGTTTGTAAAATAAAATTATTTTGATCTTTTGTTACATTTTAGACCATGTCAATATATATCCGATTTTTTTCCACGTTGTGTTTTAAGTTTTGCAACAATTAATGTCAAAAATTTTGATTTCTTTCATTTCGTTATAACCGTACTAAGTGATAATTTTCCCTTCTTACTATCAGTTATCAGTGCGTTCATTTCGTTCTCTGTCATCTATTACTTTTTCGTTCTAGTCATAAATTTGAATTTTCGTTTTTATTACATTCAGTTACGGATAGATGTATAATTAAAATTCTTAAAAGTGTTTATTTCTCTAAAGATCATTTTATGAGGTAAACCAAAAAATATACTTTTGGTTATTATATATCTGATACCTACAATTACCTTTCATTTTTAAACTAATTCAGTTCGTCTTCTTTATCAAACTATTTTAGTTGACGCGATAAACCTTAGGTTCAAGTCCATAACGAAATTATGTACCCCATTCAGGTGAAAACCACATATTTAATTTAATTAAATGTCTTTCCTTTCCAAAAAATTAGGCACGACAATACGCCCCTTGCAATTAAATTTTTTTCCCTATTTCAAAATCAGTAGCCTTTTTATTCTTGCGGTACAAAAATATAAAGTTCACATATTTCTCCTTGTTTACACGGTCTTTTGATCTTGCTGTCGATACGCTTAATAGTAGCACATCTTCACGTGTCAATCACCCCGATCACAGACACATTTTTGACCACCTTCGAGATTTCATTCTTTCTTTTTTTTTTAAAAAAAAAAATTCATGAAACGCTTCACACACACACACACACACACACACACACACACACACACACACACATTTATTTATTTATTTATTTATTTATATAGTCAGACATGTCTAATAAGACCGCCCAAGGGAATATATTAAGATGAAATTGAAGTGCAGATAGCAGATAACCTTTATGTGCAATTTTAATAATATGGATACGTTTCGGTTCTGAAATCATATGAAATAAAACATTAAACGATTATTGAGAATTGATAAAAAATCGCAAAAATTTAGTACTAAACTTTTCAAACCAATGTATAATTATAAAAATTATATCGATACCCTCTCCCCGCGCTTTTGAAAAATAGCGTTATTGAACGTTAATTTACGACATATGTGTGATAAATATTTGTTAATAATAAACCAGCTAGCTCATAAACTTCACACACCAAAGTAAAATTCATCATAAAGTACCCAGGTCTTTTATGTAGTTTACTGTTGGTATTGTCAATAAATAAAGTAAGCCGCCAATTAAGTTTGGAATATACCTGAAATAGCAACATTTGCAGAAATAAATGAAACAGGTTTACGACAAATACACAACAGATACGTGTAACATTTACTCACTACATGGACACCGGATAATGGTAAGTATTGGTCAAGAAATGTAAACTTAATTAGGTCATATTGTAAGGCCAATTGTTTGTTGTGTTGTGTTTCTTTAGTAAAAGCGATCATGCGGCAGAGGTCTGTAGAAAGAAAGTTAATTGTTGTTTTAAAATGGAACATTGACAATTGCATCTGATAAATATCTATAAAAGCCAGACCACAACAAGCAGCGGATTGTGAAACAAGATACAGATTGAGACCATAAAACCAGAGACATACATATGTATGTGTAATGAAAATCTCTGATAAAACTACAGATTCAGAAACTAGAGATCACTAACTACTTGTATAAATCTGTACAAAGCTGACAAATCGGGAAATAACATTGTCTAAAGGTTTGTCGTAAGATTTTTTTTGTTAAACACTCACTGATTTATTCACAACAAGTAATTAATCAATTGCCACTCTCTCATACTGGCAGCGAATAAATAAATGGATTGAATATAAGCAACTAGACAACCCTGTCCTTATATTAAATTTTTATAAATGAAAGATTAGAAATTAAAACAGTTTATAATATTTATTTTAAAAAATATATAACCTTTCGTGAATTCTTTTTTTTTCTTTCTTGAATTCTTGACATTATTTCAGTGGTTTATAGAAGTTGTGACAATTGTACAATTCTTTTCACAATTATGATGTGTCATGATTGTTTTCCAGATACACACAGCCAAATTTGTTTATAAAGACAATGTCTGTACCACTTAGACAATATATACCTGTACGTTTTCTTCTTTTTCTATATTATAGAACCCTTATGATTATTTAGATAGTTTGATATTCATATAGATGTTATAGGCTGAAGCTTCGACTTAAGATATATTAGATAGTAAATTTTCATTTTAGATAATTATACATTTTATTAAATAAAGGAATATTTTCGTATACAAATGTACGCCATTTACCACTGAAGGATGCATTCATTTTATGAAAAATATCATATTTCATTTAACATTTGTGTGACTCTAAAAACATGTAAAACACAAAAAATACCTTCCCTTATCAATATATTAATTTTACAATTTTTATCTGAATGTGTTAGAAGATGTGTTTACAAACAATCGTGTGCTAAAGCAAGGTTAAAGCTTATACTACAAGGGTGAACAATCACACACTTAGTGACAATATTGACTTGAACACAAATTACTTGATAAATACAATGGTTCCTTTAAACAAAACTAAAATAACCAGTTCATTACAACACATAATTACACTTTTTAGATCAAAATCCTCTGACATTTCTGAAAACCAAAACCAAATTTAAACGCTAAATTCGTCCTAATTTGAAGATGAGATAGTAGATAAGCTCGATTATCTTAAAGATAAGACTACTATTTCCGCACTGTAAATTTGTAACTATTTGTCGCTTCTTTCGGTAATTAAAATGAAATTAATTCTTCTTGACTGATCTAGATGTTAAAATGTACGTCTTTTCGGAATCTTTATGAATTCGAGAAATAAATCTTTCATTATACGCATTTATTTATTTATTTATTTATTTATTTATTTATCACTTTGTTTGTTATGTGTTTTGCGATGGAAAATTAAAAAAAAAATGGTTTGAAAACGTCAATATGCCGGTTCCCGGATTCATATGGGTAAAACGGTATTTCGAAGTTATTCATGTCGTGTGATTTTTCTTTTTTTTTTCAATTCATGTTTAATTTTTTTTTTTTAGAATTTTATCATCATCATCATCATCATTATTATTATAATTATTATTATAATTATTATATATATATATATATATATATTTCAAAAATCCAAAATCTAGCACTTCGTTTGTGTATTAAGAGTATCAAGAAATTATTTTTTATAAAATAATTTTTTTTCAGTCAATATGTAAATCCATTTTCCCTTTTTTAAATAATATACATATATAGCTTGAATTGTTTGAGTATTATTCTCTTACCTTTACAATAGTCTTTATCTCTAACAGAAATTACAAATTTAAATAAAAATAGAACAAAAAGTAATTCTCCTCTACAACACCATGTTATATCCATTTTCTACTCCAGACATCGATTCACTATTCTACCCCATTGTAAATCTTGGACTGCAATAGACAGAAAAATAATTTTAACCAATCATATTACCTATATGTTGTCACGTGAGTCATACAGAAATCACAATATTCTGAAGATAAAGATTTTTGTCAAAAAAATTGGTTTTTGTGGTAGATATTTTGGGAGGAGTTTAAGGTTGAAATTCGGTGTTAATTATGCGATCATATGACCATTGTCCTTTCTTTAAAACCTATTACTGTTTCAAATTAGACATAAACCATTTAATTACTGGTTTAAATAACACCAGTGCATATATTTAAGTTGTAAAATTGCAAGAAACCACAACTTTTTAAAATTCACTTTTTAAACATAAGAAAACATAAGAAATCTTTTAAAAATGATACTGTTTTAAGCATACAATTTGAATCTCAATTTTTAGAATTGCAATGTAAACAATATTAACAGATCAAAATAGGTTTTAAAAAATATAATCAACTATAACATAAATGTTTTATTATAATTAAAACAATTGTTTGGTGGATCCAAAAACGAAAAGTTTAAACTGGTTATTTTGCGTCAATTCAATTCATTTCACTCAGATGAACTTACTTTTATTTAGTAATATTGTGTTAGCTACTTTTTTAAAAATGATTAGCAAAAAAATGAATAAATAATCAGTTCAAACGTTTGTTTTCTTACAATAGATAATAATAATAATAATAATAATAATAATAATAATAATAATAATAATAATAATAGTAAAACATTATTAGCATTATATCTTATTATTTCGTATATTATGCAACAAAACAATTCCTAAATGAAAATTTCCTAAATTTAATGTTAACAAAGTTGATTAAATTTTCATTTTATCTTTAAAATTTGAACTTTCAACGAACATTTTTATTCAATTTTAATTTTCTAAAAGTGAATTAATCTTTTGTCTTTCTCATCAAATTTCAATGTAAAATATAAGCTGTAATAAATATTTACTTTATATAAGTAAAGTTGGGAATTTACCAGATACAACCTATCATGTAACATGCATCATTTTTCTAATAAGAAAAAAAGATAAAACACGTCTTTATCTGTAGCTTATAGCTACATCAGTTGAAAGAGTCGTACATCTTATAGCTACATCAGTTGAAAGAGTCGTACATCTTATAGCTACATCAGTTGAAAGAGTCGTACATCTTATAGCTACATCAGTTGAAAGAGTCGTATATCTTCTGGCTACATCAGTTGAAAGAGTCGTACATCTTATAGCTACATCAGTTGAAAGAGTCGTACATCTTATAGCTACATCAGTTGAAAGAGTCGTACATCTTATAGCTACATCAATTGAAATAGTCGTACATCTTATAGCTACATCAGTTGAAAGAGTCGTACATCATATAGCTACATCAGTTGAAAGAGTCGTACATCTTATAGCTACATCAGTTGAAAGAGTCGTACATCTTATAGCTACATCAGTTGAAAGAGTCGTACATCTTGCTACATCAGTTAAAAGAGTCGTACATCTTATAGCTACATTAGTTGAAAGAGTCGTACATCTTATAGCTACATCAGTTGAAAGAGTCGTACATCTTATAGCTACATCAGTTAAAAGAGTCGTACATCTTATAGCTACATCAGTTGAAAGAGTTGTACATCTTATAGCTACATCAGTTGAAAGAGTCGTACATCTTATAGCTACATCAGTTGAAAGAGTCGTACATCTTATAGCTACATCAGTTGGAATAGTCGTACATCTTATAGCTACATCAGTTAAAAGAGTCGTACATCTTATAGCTACATCAGTTAAAAGAGTCGTACATCTTTCCTATTTATGGTTAAGTTGTTGGTTTGAGCAGTTCACAATTTCTAGACCTCAACCTGAATTTTGGACAGACAGGAGGATATTTCAAGGTCACAAACACGATACAAGTGGAATTAATTTTACTTAATTATTTGATTAAACTTTTTTCAAATTTAAATTGGTCTTCTATGTGATATTTTATAACATATACAAAACAGAACCAATTCTACTTGCTCTAAATGTATTGATTATTTTGATTAAAAAATAGCAACAGGTAATTATTATTGTTATCAAATGTATTAGGAAATTTTTATATATTCTGAAACATCAATATGATGATACAAAAGTCTAACATTCGTTCATTTACACAATTTTAGAATTGCAACAAAACCCTGAATCTTTCATATTTTTTATTCTATGGTAATTTTTATATTACTATCATCATCGTTTTTAAGTGTCTGATTTAAATGTTTTAATCTTTAAAATGAATAAAATTATTTCTCCCACTCTAAAAAGTATGAGAGAGAGAGAGAGAGAGAGAGAGAGAGAGAGAGAGAGAGAGAGAGAGAGAGAGAGAGAGAGATTGCGTAAAGGATTAATTTGTTTTATTTTGCGACAAATAAACATCATGGTGTTTTTACAGCAAACATTTAAGTTTCAAGACTTGTATTTTATTTGATGTGTTGTAAGTAATTTTGAAGTATTTTACACTACTCCCTTACTGTCTGAAATTTTGACTTTAGAGCTATGTAAATAAATTAAACAACATCAAATGATATTATATTATTTAACTATAAATCTTTTTTGCACCTGCCCTTATCTACACAAATAGACATGCTATGATATACCTTGTTAGTTTTCCAACATTCCTTTGTTTCTCCAACATGAAAACCGCATTTTACAATTTACAAGGAAACTCACAATGTACCGTACACAGCTAACTTTTACAAGTTCAATGAGCTAAACACCTATGTATTATATATATATGATCAATTCATACATTGTATCTTATTGTTAATTTTATCATGTGTATAAATGGGTAGTTCCACAGTCTTTGATGTTTTTACTAGAACGTTTCATTATTCATGGACAAGCAAAATTACATGCATTTATTGAAATATAACAATACCGAAGAATGTGAGGGAGAGGGATTGGTGATGGGGGATGGGGGTGGGGTAGGGTGGACAGGTTTGTGGATATATTTATTGATAATGAGATATGCATTTTATTTTATTTAAGTAAATGTCTCTGCACATAAATTATTTATTTATTTATTTGTAAGTATTTATTTATTTATTTATTTAGTGTCTACCAAAAAAGCTTTGAAATTCATTTGTAAAATTTTCTTATTTCTAGTTATTTTTTCATTTATAGGTACATATATATATATATATTTTTTTAGAAATGTTGGGCAGATTAAAACACTGGCTTATTTTTGTATAAAATTGATATTGTAATATTGGTGAAAAACATCACTGTTTGATTTATTCATAAAGTAACTACATGTTGGATAATTTCTAAGTATAATATAGCATATGTGATTTGTCAAAAGTAAAGAAAGAGAACACTGAAGCGCCTTCATGTTGCATCTAGAATTTGATCTTTTCTTTTTTCATCCCGATTTTTTGTCAGTTAAATGAATAATACATGTAATTGAATCAAACTTAGCGAATGCCATTTACATTTTGTTTCCTAATACAAGCACCGGTTTCACAACCATTCCTTTATCAACATTGACCTAAACTAAAATTAAGTAAATTGTGGCATTTCCCTTTGTGAATTTAAAATAAATATTTTATATTGATAAAACTAAAAACAGATGTACAAGCTTGAAGTGATCTTCAAAATGCAAATTTAAAGTCTGAATATCTAAACAATCAACCAAATTATTCCAAATTATTAAGATTTCAATTTTGCCAGATTCAAGTTAAGGAAAATGTTAGTTAATGAAGAATTGTAGAACTGAGTTCATTTTGGTACCGGATAATTCTAAGTACATATTATTCAGTAGTCTGAATTTTATTCAGGGCCCCTTCGATACCAATTGGTTTCGGAAGATCCCGGCTTTTTTTAATAAAGAAACTGTCCTGGCCATACACACAGCCGTCGGGAATTAGGACTGTTTATTCAGCAGCAACTTTTAATGGTTCATTGTTTATTTTATCATTTTCATTTATTTTTCAGTAATACAAATCCAAAATAAAAATTTAAAGACAGCTGCATCTAATAATATTGAAACACCTTAACTTAAAAATTAAATCTTTCTATACAGAATAGTTATTAAAGACAACAGTTTGATTGGAATTAATTTCATTAAATTTAATAGCACATCAATTTAAAGCAAGGTGCTAGAATATCTCAAACTTAAATAAAAACATGTCTATGTTTACTAGATGAAGTTATCATGCAATTCACTTTCATAAAATTTTACACGTTCACGAAATTAGTTTGTTTTTCTGTAAATATTCAGTCTAAATGCTACATCTAAAACATTTATTCTAAAATAACAATGAATCTATTTTTCTCACATTTCATTATTATTCACAACATATTTTTGATTTAACATTTTATATATCTCTAAATTTCTAAATACAAAGTTTATGTATAAATATCCATTTCTAAACGGAAAAAGTTAAATTTTAAATACCAGAGCTAAAATTGCATTTTGAACTAATAAAATGGATTTAAATGATTTTGTAACCATTCATATTAAATTTAGAATGAATATGTTATGATTTTAAACATTTACATGTTCATTACATGACTTGAATTTTAAATGAAAGATACAATACTTCAACAGTTTAAAAACAACAACCGTGGAAAATACAGCATTATAACTTGCCTCTATTAAAATATATATATAAAATCACAACAGAAAAAAAGAGTATTTATGAAAATACGACTCGGCTTCATGTAACAGAAACATTTAAATAGTCATTTGTAGATTCATTACAAAATGATTTGCTCAATTTAATAAGATTTTCCCTATATACTAAGTCTAATTAAAGATATGAAACATGGAGTTTTAAGTTTAAACGTCCTGTGATTTTCTCGTTAAATTGACTATATCTATGCTTTATTTACTTTCAATGAGAAAAAATTCAATTAAGTGACGACTCCACGGCATCTTGATTAGATTATCCTATGTCTTGACGCGTATATAACAGAATATGTTTGATCTTTATGTCGAGGGTATATGTTGTTAACTTATTGTATTATCTGGCAAAATACCAAAATTATTTTATCATAGTTATGTTATAAGAGAGAGAGAGAGAGAGAGAGAGAGAGAGAGAGAGAGAGATTTGCCCCTATTAATATGACAACACACTTGTGAATTTTGATCAATAGTTTGTTAGGCACAAAACAGGATGTGCATTATAATACGAAGCAAATCACACTTTACAAAGCTAAATGTAAAACAAAAGCCACAGTAAAACATTGTTTACATCATGTTTGAATGATATAACAAGAAAGCAACGTTTCTACACAACACAAAGACCGGATGATTTGCTTACCAACATGTAGTCTTGGATTTTTTTATGAAAAGGGGACCTCGAAACAAAATGTTCAGATTATTTTGTACTATTCTTTTAAAGTATCAAAGTATAATTCTACTTTATGACTGCACTCGATACTGTGGTCAACTGTAGCCTTAATTCTTGAAGGCTTTACAGAGTGTTATGGTCAATTGTGTTCTAAATAAGGGTAGGTTTTACAGGGTAAATGATCAACTGTGGCCTCAAATCTTGTAGGTTTTTCAGGGTGTTTTGGTCAAATGTGGCCGTGACGGTTACAACTGACTAAATAAGCGTAGGCTTTACCGGGTGCTATGGTCAACTGTGGCCGTAACTAATTAAGCTCACGTTTTACAGGGTCTTATGGTCACCTATACCTATAACCTTTGAAATACTTGTAAATTTATAAATCCTTTTCTGGGTGTAATATTAACAGTCTCAATACATGTAACGGACTATTGTATCTGTAATGGTCTTGATGCATGTTGGTTTTAAATTTTTAAAAATATTCAATTTATTTTTATAACTGATCAGAAATATGATCTGAAGAAAAAAACCTTCGTTTGCCAATTTTAAATGCACTTTAAAACGCCTTTGGATCAAATTTTTTATGCATATTTTGGCTTTTACATTTTTACTTTCTTTTTATGCAAAATGACGTTATTTTCATTATAATAAATGTATACACATGCTTGTTGTATGTCTAAAATTTCTATTGAATTTTTAAATGAAGGTTGAATATGAAATATTAAGAGTAATGGTGTTTTACATTTCGTGAACATTTTGTTTCACTTTTATCGTGATGGTCAGCATTGCGATGATGGACGAAACCGGAATCTCCACGAAAAAAAAAAAAAAAAAAAAAAAAAAAAAAAAAAAAAAAAAAAAAAAAAAAAAACACGGAACTTTCGGAATGCAAAAATGAAAAACTTTAATTTATTAAGATCATCCCGATTAGTTGTATAGCAGTATAAAAGATATATTTACCTATATTGAAGATACGACTAGAATTTTCAATGATGGCATGATAAGATGAAAACGTGCGTGAAATAAAACATAAACATACCAGTCCTTGTCCAAATTACAATCCCAAAGACAAAGTAAAAACTTTGAAAGTTGGCAAATTTAGTTATACACGTGAACTTCCATCAAGGAAATGAGGCCGGGTGCTCCTGAAGGGTAAGCATCTCCTGTCTAGCAAGCTACACCTGTCACGTGCAAGTCAATTTTGAGAATGAAAGGAACAAGGAACTATGGTAAGTCAAATATATCCAATATAAGTTAGGATCTTGTAAACAATATTGTGATGACAGCTGTAAAACATTTTAAAGGCCTTGATTAGCCTGGGCTTGCAATATTCTTGAGTCAACAATTTAATTGTAAGCAGTTCGTCGTAGAAAGTCCCCATAGTGGGAACAAGCTCTACCATAACGTATTAACTGTGAAAGACAAGCGAAGCAGGAATATTACTGCAAAGAAACGGAAAGTTGCCAATAGAAAAACTGAAGTCATCACGTTTGTCGTATAGCTTCAGAAAATAAGATTGTGAAAGTAGCTTCCGTCAAAATCTTAGATCACAAGTCTAAAGGTTCAGGATTTCTATATCTATTCTTCTTTCTCAACTCAATGAATTCGATAAGTTTTATTAAGTCTTATAAGAAAATTCAGTTTTCCTATTCCGTTAACGCTTCAAAACGTATTTAAAAATTACCTTTTGCTGTGTAAAATTTGCAATTGGATGTAATTTTCCATTTTTTAGATTGAAGGGTCATTTTACTGAATAAAATGTCTGCAAGAAAATAAACGCGTTTGTTAGGAAAATTTATACGCACTTGTCTACGCCTTATAGAATAAGTATTATGCAAATGATTGAAATAAAAATTGATTATTTGTCCCCACCCATGTGAATTTAACCTAATGCTAATAAAAAAGTGTAAAATGACATGTAAAAGAGGGATAATATCTAATAGAATAACTGCATGTTGTATTCTTTAATCCCCTTTGAGGAAAGTCTTAAAAAGGCCAGCAATGTTTGAAATATCATTATTAAACAAAAACTAGCCTCAAGATAAAACTTAAACATGAAAGAATTTAAAGTTTTTTAATAACCCAAATATAAATCTGTTGGCAATGAACATCTGATAGAGAGGTTCAAAAGCGCTAAAGCAAACATTTTCAAGTGTAAGGTTATTAAGACAAGTGGTAGGTGAAAAGGCTTACTATGTGAAGTAGTTCCTGTATAGATGTGATATCGTCTGTGTGTTGTGTTTGGTGTATACATACATCTGAGGTATCGATTTACCGACAGCAATGAACATTCCTGCATTTCTTTCATGACTCGTCGCGATTACCCGTCTTTATTGTTTTCGTTGGACATGTACTTATGGTTTTAATTGAGTTTATTGTATGTATAAAAATATTTATATACAGACATAAACACCTGATACACACAACACATAATATGAAGTAGATTTTATGTAGAATTTCAAACTTTTTTTTTTTGCAAATTTCAACATATTATATATTACATCGGTGTTCTAAAGAAAACACTTTATAATAATTTGAATGAGTGAAGCTTTAATGTATAATAAATAATCGCCATATATCTACATCAAATGTTCGTCCAATGTCGGGAGTTTTTATTTATTCTTTTTCATTTAATCTTTTTGTGTTTTTCTCCATTTCTTTAAGGTAAAATTTCACACAGTTACATCCTACTCATATAAAGTTTTTATTTTCTCCTTATTATATGTTACTTATAAAGTAAGATGTCGTGGAATCGTTAACGGTTTAAACAACTGAAGCCGCGAAAAACCGGACCCGATGTCTGTAGCACAATTCAGCGGCTTGTGTCGGTGCGGTGATTCAGTAGTCGAATAAAAATTAGATTGTCAGCAGTAGCGAATGATGCTTTAAGTATTTATTGCCAGTGGTGCATTCGTAAATGTATACGGAACGCAAAAAATATCATAACAGTGATATTTAAAAAAAAAAAAAAAAAAAAAAAAAAAAAAAAAAAAAAGCCCAACGAGTCAGGCGCTTAATGACAACAAATTTAAGTAATGTGGAAAGAAATAATATACGATATCATGAGAAGGAAATAAGCATGCTAAATGCATATATATACAATACACACATTTTATATCTATCAAACGCTAAGACGATCATTATTTTTTAAACATATACAGTAGAGAATATGAACTCTGTAAATGAGTTCAGCTGTAAAAGTACTAGATATTTTATTTCGAGTGATTATGAACCAAATTGTGAACCGGTTAGAAATTATCCTATTCTATTTGGAAAAAGTTTCCTCTTGAACAATGAATTAACCCTGTCAATCTTGAGCCGTGTGGAGATTTTTATAATTTTCATTTAGTATGAATTGTCGCCCTAATCAATTTTATTACATTTAATTCATTACTTAATGGCTTAAATCAATAAATCTAAAATAAGAGGGAGAATCATTTAACGCACATACATGCAGTTAAAGTTGTTGTTAATCTTCATTTACGCGACTCATCTTTTTCGATCATTTATTTCAAAAGAAATACAATAGACAAAGGTACCGAAGAGTCGTTTCTTAATTGTACAATAACGGATAGTTCAAAGGTAAATCATCATCTTTATTTCAAACACTCTCATAGATGTCGGAATTCAATAAAATAATGAATGAATGATTATTCGAATTAGATTACAAAAGAACCTATGCCTCGTTAAGCCTCTCGCTTCAGTTTTTTAACACACATCTATTATCATTAGACCATATAAATTAAATAATCATTACATATCAGTGTTTAATTATTTATAAAGTTTTAGACACTACAATGTTTTGATCCTTGTGGCGGCGTTTACATGTTTATTAGAGGTTTAAACACTTTATTTATACAATTGTTTTATTAGAGGTGTTTTATTCTATTGTACTGGCGTTTAAATGTAGACTATTGGTTTTGTTTAATCAAATGTTTTATTTAGTTGTAGATAAGATCCAGTAACTATACAACTTTACTTGTCCTAACTAACCTGTCATGTTATTGACTTTTTGTTATGTTTACTGATACAACAAGGTCAGATACATCAACAAAACATTACGGCTAGCGTGATGTTTTCACTTATTTTAGCGTTCTTTTATCAGTAACAACACCGTAATTTCTATTTAGTAACTATGTTGGTAGAGTGCTCGCTTCGTATGTGGGAGGTCAAGATTCAAACCACGGCCGTGTCTGACCAAGACTTGAAAATAGGTAGTGACTGTTCTTTCGCTAAGTACTCGCCTCTTTGTCGTTCATTCAATTTGTGACAGCCCACTGTCGTTCATAACGCATGAACACTGACAAAAAGAATGTCATTTCCTATGTTTACAATTTTTTTTTAACCATTTCAGTTCTATTTCAGATGATATATCCTAAAATCACCTTTTTAATATGTCAGTTTACTGCCAACCTCCACATCATATGGCCGCAAAGAAGATAAAAGATTCATAGAAAGAAAGATAATAGCAATTGTAAATATTTAGAAATGAAAGTCACGGACGAGAACTTACAAACCGATGTCAAGCGAGGCACATTGTCACGAGTGCACTGCGAATTCCATAATTTCTGTCACTGTACCTATAGCTGATAAAGTCTCGATATAAGTAAAATATTCTTGACTGGGACGTAAGACCTTGTTAAATCTATCAATAGACTAAATTTCTATTTAGGTATTAGAATCAACTTCAGAGTGTTTCTTCTAAATATGATATGAATATAAAACAAAACTTCTGATCTTATTAAATCATGAGATATAGATAGATACTTATATTTCCACTTCCTTCTTTTTATATTTTTCCGTGGTTTGCTTTTATTACCCGCAAATAAACTAAAATATTTGAATACATAGCAATATTTTATTTATTCCACTTTAGACGTGTTATAAAGATTTTCGAAAAAATATTGCATAATGGGACACAGTTGATAATCACTGTTATATCTATTATTTGATGAAAGACAAATACGGTATCATAACGCAAAGATACTTTTTATCCATTTTCCCCAAACTATTCAGTTAGAAAATAAGAATAAAATTAAATATACAAATTTAGGAATACAAAATAAAGCCAAGATCTCAATTAAATTATTAATATGTTCACAGAAACGTAAATATTCTTCTATCTCGTTTATTTGTTTATTTGAATTATTTCTTTCATTATTTGATATTATTTATTTATTTATCTTCCTCAGTTTTATTTATTTATTTATTTATTTATTTATTTATTCGTTAACTTACTTATTATTTAAGTCGGTGTATATAAAATAGAACATAATTTTCTGCTTACCTTTCACTATTTAATTCCTCAGAGGTCAGTCCTGTCTATTTCAAAATAATTTTTGTAAAGGTTGAACCAAGGAACTTCATCATCACTCTGTCCAATAAATTGTCCGTAAGATATTTTACAGACAAATTAAGCGATAAGGAACGACACCTAGTGTTTACTTTACATATCAAATTGTTATATTATCCCATTATTGTGTTGATATTTCCTGCGTTTGAGTTCTAAAGACAAAATTGATTTTAAATTCAGTTAAATAAGGCATTAAGTAACAAGATGAAACAATGAACCCTCCACTAGCCTAAACAAAGGGATATTTGTCCTGACGTAAAATGTTGACATTACACGGATGCTTGACAAAGTCGTAGTATGCAAATAACACTTGTATAAGATGAAAGAAAACTTTGGGTAGATCATTCTATACTGAAGTTAAGTAAATGTATATAAATGTAAACAGATAAAAATGCCATACATTCTCTCTATTCAGTTTTACGTTTACTGTAAAAGGTAAATTATATTTTGTTGTTGAAGTCAAGCGACGTTTGCTGTTTGCTGCCACACTGAAAGTGCAATATATTGGCTTTTTATCAAACACAAAATAATCTTTCCACTAAAGTTTCCTTTTGTAGGCAGAGGTCGAATAAAAACATCTTACCATTTACTAGGGAATGCCAAAAGTCACTTCTTACAACGTTAATATATATAAATATATATGGAGTGAAACACTGAAAAAAAAGGAATTAGCAGCTATACTTGACTTTAGCCAATTCGACCAAAACACGAAGCAAGAATCAAAGAAGAAAACAAACAAAACAAGAAAAAACAAACAAACAAACATAGATTTTAAAATCATTAAATGTTTTATAGGAAGGGTACGGAATATAATTTTATGATCATTTCTGTTGATATACATGTAGTTATAGTGTAGACATTCAACCATCCCGTTATTTTGTTACCATTTTTCAGTCCATAATTAGCTACAAAGATAGCATTTAAGCTTAATTTTATCAAACAATTACGTAACACCAGGGTTACATTTAAGCTTAATTTTATCAAACAATTACGTAACAACCAGGGTAACATTTAAGCTTAATTTTATCAAACAATTACGTAACACCAGGGTTCCATTTAAGCTTCATTTTATCAAACAATTACGTAACATCCAGGGTTACATTTAAGAACAATTACGTTACAACCAGGGTAACATTTAAGCTACGTTTTATCAAACAATTACGTAACACCAGGGTTACATTTAAGCTTCATTTTATCAAACAATTACGTAACATCCAGGGTTACATTTAAGCTTAATTTTATCAAACAATTACGTAACAACCAGGGTAACATTTAAGCTTCATTTTATCAAACCATCACGTAACACCAGGGTTACATTTAAGCTTCATTTTATCAAACAATTACGTAACAACCAGGGTAACATTTAAGCTTCATTTTATCAAACAATTACGTAACAACCAGGGTAACATTTAAGTTTCATTTTATCAAACAATTACGTAACACCAGGGTTACATTTAAGCTTGATTTTATCAAACAATTACGTAACACCAGGGTTACATTTAAGCTTCATTTTATCAAACAATTACGTAACAGAAGGGTTACATTTAATCTTCATTTTATCAAAAAATTACGTAACAACTAGGTTAACATTTAAGCTTGATTTTATCAAACAATTACGTGACATCCAGGGTTACATTTAAGCTTGATTTTATCAAACAAATACGTAACAACCAGGGTTACATTTAAGCTTCATTTTATCAAAAAATCACGTAACACCAGGGTTACATTTAAGCTTCATTTTATCAAACAATTACGTAACAACTAGGTTAACATTTAAGCTTGATTTTATCAAACAATTACGTTACATCCAGGGTTACATTTAAGCTTGAATTTATCAAACAATTAAGTAACAACCAGGGTTACATTTAAGCTTCATTTCATCAATCAATTACGTAACACCAGGGTTACATTAAGGCTACATTTTATCAATCAATTACGTAACAACCAGGGTAACATTCAAGCTACATTTTATCAAACAGTTACGTAACACCAGGGTTACATTAAAGCTTCATTTTATCAAACAATTACGTAACAACCAGGGTAACATTTAAGCTACATTTTATCAAACAATTACGTAACACCAGAGAAACATTTAAGCTTCATTTTATCAAACAATTACGTAACAACCAGGGTAACATTTCAGCTTCATTTTATCAAACAATTACGTAACAACCAGGGTACATTTTAGCTACATTTTATCAATCAATTACGTAACAACCAGGGTTACATTTAAGCTTGATTTTATCAAACAATTACGTTACAATCAGGGTAACATTTATGCTACATTTTATCAAACAATTACGTAACACCAGGGTTACACTTTAGCTACATTTTATCAAACAATTACGTAAAAACCAGGGTAACATTAAAGCTACATTTTATCAAACAAATACGTAACACCAGGGTTACATTAAAGCTTCATTTTATCAAACAATTACTTAACAACCAGGGTTATATTTAAGCTTCATTTTATCAAACAATTACGTAACAACTAGGTTACATTTTAGCTTGATTTTATCAAACAATTACGTAACAACCAGGGTAACATTTAAGCTTGATTTTATCAAACAATTACGTAACAACCAGGGTACATTTAAGCTACATTTTATCAAACAATTACGTAACAACCAGGGTTATTTTTAACTTGTTTTTATCAAACAATTACGTAACACCAGGGTTACATTTAAGCTTCATTTTATCAAACAATTTCGTAACTACCAGGTTTGCATTTAAGCTTCATTTTATCAAACAATTACGTAACACCAGGGTTACATTTAAGCTTCATTTTATCAAACAATTTCATAACAACCAGGGTAACATTTAAGCTTCATTTTATCAAACAATTACGTAACACCAGGGTAACATTTAAGCTACATTTTATTAAACAATTTCATAACTACCAGGTTAACATTTAAGCTTCATTTTATCAAACAATTACGTAACACCAGGGTTACATTTAAGCTTGATTTTATCAAACCATTACATAACACCAGGGTTACATTTAAGTTTCATTTTATCAAACAATTACGTAACACCAGGGTTACATTTAAGCTTAATTTTATCAAATAATTACGTAACAACCAGGGTAACATTTAAGCTTCATTTTATCAAACCATCACGTAACACCAGAGTTACATTCAAGCTTCATTTTCTCAAACAATTACGTAACAACCAGGGTAACATTTAAGCTTCATTTTATCAAACCATCACGTAACACCAGGGTTACATTTAAGCTTTATTTTATCAAACAATTACGTAACAACCAGGGTAACATTTTAGCTTCATTTTATCAAACCATCACGTAACACCAGGGTTACATTTAAGCTTAATTTTATCAAACAATTACGTAACAACCAGGGTAACATTTAAGCTTCATTTTATCAAACCATCACGTAACACCAGGGTTACATTTAAGCTTGATTTTATCAATCAATTACGTAACAACCAGGGTTACATTTAAGCTTCATTTATCCAATTGAGCTTGAAATAAAAGACACGACAGATTCTCCATGTTCTGCTTCATATGTGGACTTATACCTCAATTATGACACCCATGAAAGGTTACATATGAAGCTATACGACAAACGTGATGACTTCAATTTTTCTATTGTCAACTTTCCGTTTCTTTGCAGTAATATCCCTGCTTCTCCTGCGTATGGTGTATATGTTTCACAGTTAATACGGTACGGTAGAGCTTGTTCCCACTATGGGATCTTTCTGCAACGCAGCAAATTACTTACAATTAAATTGTTGACACAAGGATATTGCAAGCCTAGGCTAATCAGGGCCCTTAAAAAGTTTTATGGCCGTCATCACAATATTGTTGATAAGTATGTAGTCACTGTATCCCAACTTATACTGGATATATTTGACTTACCATAGTTCTTTGTTCCTTTCATTCTCAAAATTGACTTGCACGTGACGGGTGTAGCTAGCTAAACAGGAGGTGCTACCCTTCCGGAGCACCCGGCCTCACTTCCTTGATGGAAGTTCACGTGTATCACCTATTTTGCCAGATTGCAAAGTTTTTACTTTGTTTTTAGGATTGTGATATGGACAAGGACTGGTATGTTTGTTTTATTTTATTTATCAAACAATTACGTAACAACCAGGGTACATTTAAGCTTGATTTTATCAAACCATCACGTAACACCAGGGTTACATTTAAGCTACATTTTATCAGAAAATTACGTAACAACCAGGGTTACATTTAAGCTTGATTTTATCAATCAATTACTTAAAAACTAGGGTTACATTTAAGCTTGATTTTATCAAACAATTACGTAACACCAGGGTTACATTTAAGCTTGATTTTATCAAACAATTACGTAACACCAGGGTTACATTTAAGCTTGATTTTATCAAACAATTACGTAACAACCAGGGTTACATTTAAGCTACGTTTTATCAAACAATTACGTAACAACCAGGGTAACACTTGAGCTACATTTTATCAATCAATTATGTTACAACCAGGTAACATTTAAGCTATATGTTATCAAACAATTACGTAACAACAAGGTTACATTTAAGTTTCATTTAATCAATTAATTACGTAACAATAAGGGTAACGTTCAAACTTTATTTCATCAATCAATTACTTAAAAACCATGGTAATTTTCAAGCTTTATTTTATCAATCAATTACATTACAACCATGGTAACATTCAAGCTTTATTTTATCAATCAATACGTGACAGCCAAGTACAAAACAAATTGCTTTATACCGCTTTATATTACAACTACGGTCAAAGATGGCGACGGAAAACAACATAAAGCAGCGTCTAGTGTAGTTTTGATAAGTTTTAATATTGAAAAAGCCTTTATTTGGAGTATTTTTTCAACAACTACATCATACCATAATTTAACCAAATAAACCAAAAACAATTAAATTATAGCCGCTTTATGCTGCTTTATATTGCTTTTTATTATATAATCTACTCAATAATCCATGTAATACGGTCATACAATAAAAATCGTATTGAATGAGTGTGACGTCATAGAAGCGTGTGAATTAGGTTATATCCTTACGCACTACGCACAAGTATTTACAAGGCGGATTCCAAAGCATTTTTGTAGGAACAGTCACCGGAAGTAACATTCAAATCCATATTTATCAAAACAAATCACCAGTTCCTAAAAATAAACGGGCCAGAATAATCATTGACAGCGATTCCGAGTAACACGTGTCTGTAAATTCTTGTCCATGTTGTTGACATTCCAGAGTGCGCGCGCTATGACGTCACATAATTCACCTAGTTCACGGTGACACACTGTTTGTTGATTCATAATTTAAGCTGATACTTTTGTACTTTTTTCTAAAAAAGAAGATATATTGTATTTAAATTGAAAATGTTTGTTTTGTTTTTGTATCCTGCGGACAGACTATTGTTTACTTTTAACATTTCAGCAGAATTACTTTTGGCGCATGTATGCGGTTACGTGAACTTGTTGTGTTTCGGTCAATCAGCTGTTTTCTTATAAAGACAAGTTTTAAATCTGTGAAAAAGCCGGTTTTTATGGGATTATATAATAAATAGAATCTTACATTGGTGTTTATGTAATATTAAATTTATTAAACTCGTTGAATAAATTCAATATTACATAAACACTCATGCAAGATTCTCTATATATTATTTACCCCTATCGGTTTAGATGTTCAAATCTCTAATAATGTAACCAGTTGGTGAGCGAAAATTAAACTTTGTGTATTATACAGTATGTTTTAAATGTCTTCTCAAAATGAATGCAAACAATTGCTAAAATTAGAAGAATTAATTTGTGTTAATAGTGAAATTTGTCAATTAATATCATTTTGAAATTTCTCTCAATGTTTGTTTTAACTAAAGACGCTTTGAACAACTGGGTACAGACGTTATTTGTTAACCATAAATTTATTTATTTATTTATTTATTTATTTCATTTATTTATTATTTTTTATTTTGTTATAGAAGGTTTGTATTGACTTGACAATAAATATTACAAATGAACTTTGCAGAAAGAATGCTCCTTTTTTTTTTTTTTTTTTTTTTTTTTTTTTGACTAAATCTGACAGTAAGCTTGATCATTTCCTCCTTACATGTTCATTAATAAACTCCTGTTTCAGCGTGCAAATAGGGGTTACTTAAAATATATCACGGTAGTTTAAGCACATCACTGTTCTTTTAGGTTCTGTCATATAACATTTTAATCAAACGTTACGACAGTTTTAAGAATGATCAAAGGATCGAAGGTGTTAAACGATCAAAAATACACCGGATATAGCGAGCTTTGTATGGAGTAAGAGAGGAGAAGTGGTGTTAAGCGATCAGAACTACACCGGATGTAGCGAGCTTTGTGTGGAGTAGAGGGGAGTAGTGTTGTTAAACAATCAGAACTACACCGGATATAGCAAGCTTTGTGTGGAGTAAAGAGGAGTATTGATGTTTTAAAAACGATCAAAACTACACCGGTTTAGCGAGTAGAGTAGAGAGGATGAATTGTGTTGTTAAAGGATCAGAACAACAACGGATTTAGCAAGCTTTGTATGAAATAGAGCGGAGTAATGGTGTTAACCTTTCAGAACTACTCCGCATATAGCGAGCTTTGTGTGGAGTAAAGAGGAGTATTGATGTTTTAAAAACGATCAAAACTACACCGAATATAGAGAGCTTTGTGTATAGTATAGAGGAGAAATTGTGTTGTTTAAGGATCAGAACTACACCGGATATAGCGAGTTTTGTATGGAGAAGAGAGGAGTAATGGCGTAAAACGATCAGAACTACAGCAGAAATAGCGAGCTTTGTATGGAGAAGAGAGGAGTAATGGTGTTCAACGATCAGAACTTCACCGGATATAGCGAGCTTTGTGTTGAGTGGAGAGCAATAACATTGTTGTTAAACAATCAGAACTACAACGGATTTAGCAAGCTTTGTATGAAATAGAGCGGAGTAATGGTGTTAACCTTTCAGAACTACACCGGATATAGCGAGCTTTTTGTGTAGTGGTGTTAAACTATCAGAACTACACGGCATATAACGAGCTTTGTGTGTAGTGAAGAGGAAAATTGGTGTTGTAAAACGATCAGAACTACCCCGGATATAGCGATCACTGTGTGTAGTATTTGAGAATGATAGAAATGGTGTTGTTAAACGATCATAACTACACCGGATATAGCGAGCTCTGTGTGTAGTTGAGAGAGAAAAAAATGGTGTTGTTGAACGATCAGAACAACAACGGATTTAGCGAGCTTTGTGTGTAGCAGAGCGGAGTAATGACGTTCAACAATCAGAATAACACCGGATAAAGCGAGCTTTGTGTATAGCAGAGCAGAATAATGGGGTTAAACGATCAGAACTACACCGGATATAGCGAGCTTTGTGTGTAGTAGAGAGGAGTTATGGCGTTAAACGCCCAAGTCAAGATCTATATTGAGGATAGCAGTTCTGAGATGGTGAAGAAAATCGAAATTGAAAGAGATCGAGTTTAGGAGGTATATTGTTTTTTTTTTTCCAATCACAATCTACCAATGATACGATCACCGGACTCATACAATCACGATCTACCAAAGAAACGATCACCAGACTGACACTATCACAATCTACCAAAGATACGATCCCCAGACTGACACTATCACAATCTGCAAATGATACGATCACCAGACTGACACAATGACAATCTATCAATGATACGATCCCCAGACTGACACAATCACAATCGTCTAATGATACGATCACCAGACTGACACAATCATAATCTACCAATGGTACGATCACCAGACTGACACAATCACAATCTGCAAATGATACGATCACCAGACTGTCACAATGACAATCTATCAATGTCACGATCATCAGACTGACTAAATCACAATCTATCAATGATACGATCACCAGACTGACACCATCACAATCTACCAATGATACGATCACCAGACAGACACAATCACAATCTACCAATGATACGATCACCAGATTGACACAATCACAATTTACCAAAGATACGATCACCAGACTCACACAATCACAATCTACAAATGATACGATCACCAGACTGACACAATCACAATCTTCCAATTATACGATCACTTGACTGACACAATGACAATCTCTCAATGATACGATCATCAGACTGACACAATCACAATCTACCAATGATACGATCACCAGACTGACACAATCACAATCTGCAAATGATACGATCACCAGACTGTCACAATGACAATCTATCAATGTCACGATCATCAGACTGACTAAATCACAATCTATCAATGATACGATCACCAGACTGACAACATCACAATCTACCAATGATACGATCACCAGACTGACAACATCACAATCTACCAATGATACGATCACCAGACAGACACAATCACAATCTACCAAAGATACGATCACCAGACTCACACAATCACAATCTACAAATGATACGATCACCAGACTGACACAATCACAATCTTCCAATTACACGATCACTTGACTGACACAATGACAATCTCTCAATGATACGATCATCAGACTGACATAATCACAATCTACCAATGATACGATCACCAGACTGACACAATCACAATCTACCAATGATACGATCACCAGACTGACAACATCACAATCTACCAATGATACGATCACCAGACTGACAACATCACAATCTACCAATGATACGATCACCAGACAGACACAATCACAATCTACCAAAGATACGATCACCAGACTCACACAATCACAATCTACAAATGATACGATCACCAGACTGACACAATCACAATCTTCCAATTATACGATCACTTGACTGACACAATGACAATCTCTCAATGATACGATCATCAGACTGACCCAATAACAATCTACCAATGATACGATCACCAGACTGACACAATCATCATAGATATCAATGATACGATCACTTGACTGACACAATCACAATCTTCCAATTATACGATCACTTGACTGACACAATGACAATCTCTCAATGATACGATCATCAGACTGACACAATCACAATCTACCAATGATACGATCACCAGACTGACAACATCACAATCTACCAATGATACGATCACCAGACTGACAACATCACAATCTACCAATGATACGATCACCAGACAGACACAATCACAATCTACCAAAGATACGATCACCAGACTCACACAATCACAATCTACAAATGATACGATCACCAGACTGACACAATCACAATCTTCCAATTATACGATCACTTGACTGACACAATGACAATCTCTCAATGATACGATCATCAGACTGACATAATCACAATCTACCAATGATACGATCACCAGACTGACACAATCACAATCTACCAATGATACGATCACCAGACTGACAACATCACAATCTACCAATGATACGATCACCAGACTGACAACATCACAATCTACCAATGATACGATCACCAGACAGACACAATCACAATCTACCAAAGATACGATCACCAGACTCACACAATCACAATCTACAAATGATACGATCACCAGACTGACACAATCACAATCTTCCAATAATACGATCACTTGACTGACACAATGACAATCTCTCAATGATACGATCATCAGACTGACCCAATAACAATCTACCAATGATACGATCACCAGACTGACACAATCATCATAGATATCAATGATACGATCACCAGACTGACACAATCATCATAGATATCAATGATACGATCACCAGACTGACACAATCACCATAGATATCAATGATACTATCACCAGACTGACAACTTCTTATGAGGTCTTACATATTGTGACCAAGGCATGATAGGCCTTAAATTCAAGAATGTAAGGTTGAAAGTTAATGCAAGCCATATTACAAAATAATAGAACGCAACGAGTTGCCGTTTGTCCATTTCATTGTCTTTATTGTTTCTTAAAATATCAACGTCGTACCACCGGGGTCATATTAGCAGAAATGTTATCTAATTATTCCTATGAATTTACAATGCATTAAATAAATTGTGATATATAATCTCTTTAAAGTTGGAGCATCAGGGTCTGACGTATGATATAGATCTATAATTCTATAGGAAATTGTCAAAACATCTGTTTCCACTATATCGATCAGTAAAAGTAGATTTTAAAAATCGTGCTTTACAGACGTGTAGATAATTGATCTTCATAAGTCAAACATCGTCTCCAGTTACCTTATAGAAAAAACTGCACAAGATGTCGGAAAAGTAAGTATTAATTGTTTAAAATAAGCAAGTTTAACGTTCAGTAGTTTTAGGAAAATCTTCTTTATTTTTACTTTTGTAAGTATAAAAGTGAGATGCTATCAACATTAAAATATTATATCAAAATTATATACTGGATGAAAACAAACTTTATTTTGTCATCTCTGGTTTTATTGTGCAAACCCATCCACAACTTATTAACTGCAAAATAAACGTTCGTTAACAAAAACAAAGACAAACAATTAAAACGGAAACCATTAGTGTATAAAACTTCGACAAGCAACGGATTTGTATCAGGCAAAGTGGTCACAGTACAAATTGTATATTAAGCTAAAAATAGCTGGCTACAAGTAACCAGTTAAGTGTGACAGTAAACTTGGCTACTAATAGCCAGTTACGTGTGTTAGAAGAGATTGTTACTAGTTACTTTTAAATTCATAAAAAATGCTAGTCATTACTAACTGGTTAAAATAATTGCTACACTTGACAGCAGGTTCTGGATAAAATTCTGTGTGTGTGTGTGTGTGTGTGTGTGTGTGTGTGTGTGTGTGTTCAATTAACTGAACTATGAAAAAATGACAGCTAGCGTATAATTCAATCAACATTTTATCATTTTAGCAAGCAGATTCAACAGATACTAAGGTTGGAAACAACAATATCAACAATTGGGATAATCTTTGTAAATGTGCTATGTCAGTGGTGCCGTGTAGAGTTTATAAACCAAGGCGCAAACCTGTTTCCAGTGGTTGAAAAGTACGCATTGGTTCCTATAACTCTTGTTGTCTTAGAAGTTTTGAGTATATTAATCTGGATTCGTTTTAGTTCATCTGGGAATAACATGACCATGGAGGGGGTGTACGTGTGGTCAGTATATCAGTTACAGTGGACTTTCCTGTTTGCTTTCAACCATTCGTCAAATTTGAGTTTGCTACCAGAATATACCTGTCATTTTGGTCCGTTAGTAGCTTTGATACTTTATCGTATATGTAACAGAATATTCCCATCATTGATTGAAATATGTGGTTGTATTTTACTATCTCTCGGATCGATGTTCATCCTTGGTGATTTTTTGCAAGAAATCAAGACACCAATACTTTCGTTTTTACTTTTATTTTCACTGATGGGCAGAAATGAATGTTTAAAACAACTCAGATTATCCGGAATACAACTAATATTTCAGACAAGAAATATTTGTAGTGGCCTAGCTGTTGTTATGTTATTATTATTTTTTCTAGGATTTTTTATCAATCGTGAAATTTTGTCGTTTTTCGTCATTGGAATATCATCTGTTATGACGTCATCAATGTTTACATATCTCACCTGGAAAGCCATATCCAGAGACGAATCTGTACTGTATATATCAATGCTTTGTAGCGTGTGTGATCTCATTTCAAATTATTATAATATCTCCTATCACATGGGAATGTCAAAAGAGGTCAATGTTTATGGAGTAGCACTGTATGTACTTGGAATCTTCTTCCTGTCACGTGGGTCTGATGACGAAAATAATTTGAAGCTTGATTTTGACAAAGGTAAGAAGAATTAATGCTTTGTAATTCAGCAAAAGCAACCCCAAAAGATATGAGCCAAATAAACAAATTAATAGAACAAGCACAGTTGTAATAGAAGAAATAATTTGTAGCTAAAAACGTGTACTTGGCAACAGCCAACAATACCAAGTACATGACATAATACAAGCATATGATAGCAAACGAGAGAAACACATACATCCATGGCCCATTTATACAACAAGAGGCCCATGGGCCTTAACGCTCACCTGAGGATACGTCCAAAATTGTTTGCAAAGCGCAAAAGACAATATATTAGGTACAGAAACTTTACAAGTTTTCTCAAGAACTCCCACAAAACTTAATCAGAAATATATCCAGTCACATTTCATTTATAAGTAGCATATATAATATACATGAAGTTACTGTAATGCAATGAATAATTTCCAAATAACTAACAAATTTTAGTATACTTATACAGCTATGTCCTTGACCTTTAAATATATATGACCTTGAACCATATATGATCACCATGTCAATACCTACAATATTCAAATATACATGCCTAAACAAAAAGTAAAGTTTTCAAGATAATAAGTAATTTATGTCTTCTTTTGCAGCTGTGACCTTCACCTTTAAACACGTGACCTTGAACCATATATCAAAATGATCATTGTTGCAATACCTACAATATTCTAATATAAATGCCTATACAAAAAGTTAACAGTTTCCAAGAGAATTAGGAATTAAAGTCTTATTTTGCAGCTGTGACTTTGACCTTTGAACATATGACCTTGAACCATATATCAAAATGATCACCATATCAATTCCTACAATATTTTAATATACATGCCTATACAAAAAGTTAAAAGTTTTCAAGATAATTAGCAATTATGTCTTCTTTTGCAGCTGTGACCTTGACCTTTGAACACATTACCTTAAACCATATATCAAAATATCAAAATGATCGTTGCTGCAATACCTACAATATTGTAATATATATGCCTATACAAAAAGTTAACAGTTTTCAAGATAATTAGCAATTTAAGTCTTCTTTTGCAGCTGTGACCTTGACCTTTGAACATATGACCCTGAACCATATATCAAAATGATCGTTGTCACAATATCTACAATATTATAATGTACATGCCTATACAAAAAGTTAACATTTTTCAAAATAATTAGCAATTTATGTCTTCTTTTGCAGCTGTGACCTTGACCTTTGAACATATGACCTTGAACCATATAGCAAAATGATCGCCATATCAATTCCTACAATATTTAATATACATGCCTATACAAAAAGTTAACAGTTTTCAAGATAATTAGCAATTTATGTCTTCTTTTGCATCTATGACCTTGACCTTTGATCATATGACCTTGAACCATACATCAAAATGATCATTGTAACAATACCTACAATATTCTAATATACATACCTATACAAAAAGTTAATAGTTTTCAAGTTAATGCACAATTTTGGTATTTAAAAGCCAAAAATAACATTTTAGGGGCAACAACTCCTACATGGATTATCATATAGTTACGAAACTTGGTACCTTTTTAAATTTTGTCATGCTGAACATTTTAACAATGACTTGATTTCATGTATCTCTTAATATTTGCAAGAAAATTGCCTAAAACTGCATAAATCACAAATTAGGTCATGACCTTGATTTGTGACCTTGACCCTAATTTAAAGGTCATTTCAAGAAAAAGTCAAAACTGAAAACCCCATGTCATTATCTGTTCAAATAGTCAAGTTATGACAATTTGAAACCATTTTACGAAATTTTTAAAATTAAACGCAAAAACGCGTAACCCATTTTTCGACCAAATTTCACGAAATGAACAATCTATAGGCTTAAGACCCTAGAGAAGCCAAATATCACATCAGATTTTTTCTCCCATCATCGGTTTTAGAGAAGAAGATTTTTTAAGATTTTTGGATCCCTAGGTCACCTTGACCTAGTTTTAGTAGCCATGGCAACACCATGAACAAATCTGAATTGCACCGGCCCATATATGCTTCTGAACAAGTATCATTGAAATCTGTCCAGTAGTTTCGGAGGAGAAGTCGAAAATAGGTGTTAACGACGCACGCACGCACGCACATACACACGCCGCGCCATGCCATAAGCTCATATGACCTTTCGGTCAGGTGAGCTAAAAATGGAGATAATAAAATAATCTTTCTTTTTGCCAAATCATAATCCCTACATATAAACGTAATTTAGATTATAAGTTTAAGTCCTATTTGTACCGACTATAATAAAATCCAGGACTTTGGACAGATACTAGGTATATTGACAAGACGTAATACATGTAAACTATAGGAACTTTGTTCCTTGTTGCAATTTATTTTACGGGCAAAAAATAAAAAAGCTTCAATGAGTGTATCAGTGACTATACCAATTACAAAGTACGTAAAATTATGAAAAACCACAACATAGGCGGCCATTCAAAACATAAACAATCTTTTCTTTTTTTATCATTAATTTATAGAATATACCTTATATATTTAAAAATTAATGTAACAAAAACGTCAGACCATTCAGGTAATGATTATTTGATTATTATATGACGAAAATTATCATTTATTTAAAACGAGACAGATGGCAGTTGAGCGAGTCTTATTCTAATCAGCAGGAAATCATTCACCCTTAAAACATTAAAACAATAAATACTACGTGTAGATATTGCTATTTATCTTAAATTAACAATCAATAACTTTTGTTTTTCTAGCACGTCTTACTGGTCATCAGTTACTTATTGTAACGGCCAACACTGATTTACTGGTCATCATTTACTTATTGTAACGGCCAACACTGACTAACTGGTCAACAGTTACTTATTGTACCGACCAACACCGACTTACTGGTCATCAGTTGTTACATTATGTCCAAGACTAATAGAGTTATCGTTCTTTATTAATCACCTTGTTTACATGTATGTAAACCCCATGTATGTATGACATATGTCTTATGATGTCAATTCTACGTCATTAGGTTTCACTTATTAAAATGTCTACCATACAGTACAGACGTGTTGTCTTCTGTATATAATGCCCACGATAGAAGAAAACGTAACATGGTGTCAGAAGTAAACTGATAAAGTTCTAACAGGCACAATAATACTCAAAAGAGAAATGGCAGACCTCAGTGGTATTCCTACTTCCAGCATGGATTGGGAAAGCAGTAATCTTCCGGAGTCTTGGAAGAAATTTGTATGCCACGTGAATTTGATTTTTCAAGGACCACTCAAGGACAAAGACGAGGACGTCAAGGTAAACTACTTACTGCTTTGGGTTGGTGATCGTGGTCGGGACATCTACAATACTTGGGTTTTAACCGGCGATGATAAAAAGAAGTTGAAGGTCCATCTCGATAGATTTCAGCAGCATGTTCAGCCGAAATTAAACCCAATTTTTGCGAGATAGTTTAGTAATGAACTGCAAGGAACTCAGACTATTGAACAGTATGTAACTAAGCTACGTTTACTAGTGAAAGATTGTAACTATACAAATGCTGACGAAATTATCCGTGATCGCATCGTATTTGGAACAAATTCAGCAAAGGTCAGAGAAAAACTTATTCAGGAAGGACAAACACTGACTCTGGAAAAGGCTATTAGCATAGCACAGTCCCATGAGTATTCCCGAGAACAGCTAAAATCGATGTCAGCATAATCGTCGTCGACCTCGGATGTACATTCTGTCAAAAACTCTACCACGTCGGGTTATGCTCAAAAACGTCGTAACGAGGTCCAACGCGGGAAAAGCACCAACAGATCACAATATGGAGGACAGTGTGGTAATTGTGGAAATAGACACTCTAAGTCTGATATTTGCTCTGCTAAAGGCAAAAAATGCAACAAATGCCACAAACTCAACCATTTTGCTAAAGTGTGTAGATCTAAAAGTGTACATGAAATTACAGGTTTTTACCCACAACCAGAGCAACCCCTCCCCAACACTCCAAATCTTGCCCCAGACCCAGATTTGTTTATTGATTCCATTCAAGGCAACCTTAATGTGCAACAGGATAAGGCGTTTGCCACTTGTAATATTGGCCCAAATTTGGTACCAATCCAGTTTAAATTAGATACAGGGTCTCAAGTAAACATTGTTCCCCTTAAAGTGTACCGGAAGTTAGACATTAAAAGGTCACTTCATAAGTCGGATCAAACCTTGTCCGCGTACAATGGTAGTTCGTTACACGCTATCGGATACGGAACGGTTAAGTGTCAATATCGCGATACTTCTCGGGACATAGTAATTCATGTCATCGATACCGACTCACCTCCAATATTAGGACTTGGAGATTGCATTGCTTTTGGAATGTTACAGTTTGTCTATTCGGTTGAGACTTTGTCACACGGAAGTGCTACAAATGAAACTCCGATGAGTAAAGAATCCGTTCTTTCGGAGTATAGCGATGTATTTAAGGGTATAGGTAACCTGCCGGGTGAATGTAAAATTCACATCGATTCAGCAATCGAGCCAGTGGTTCACCCACCGAGACGCGTTCCAGTTGCCATACGCGAAAGACTTAAAACAGAGTTAGACCGTATGGAGAGTCTAAATATAATTGCAAAAGTGTCTGAGCCGACTGATTGGGTCAATTCGTTAGTTGTCGTGGAAAAGAGCTCCGGAAATTTGCGTGTGTGCCTTGATCCACAGGACTTAAATAAGGCGATTAAGAGACCGCATTACCCACTTCGAACACTCGACGACGTATTGCCTCAGTTGACAAATGCCAGATATTTTACAAAATTAGACGCTAGGTCAGATTACTGGGCCGTCAAGCTAGATCATGATTCCTCACTACTAACAACGTTCAATACTCCATACGGCAGATACCGTTATCTACGCTTGCCATTCGGATTAAAATCTTCACAAGATGAATTTTAGCGTAAGGTCGATGAGGTCTTAGAAGGCCTTACGGGAGTTGTCACAATCGTGGACGACATTCTTGTTTATGGAAGTACTCGTTCGGAACCTGACAAAAACTTGCGTCAAGTCCTAAATAGAAGTCGGGAGAGAGGCATCCGATTAAACGAGGAAAAATTAGAAGTAGGCGTTACCGAAGTTCGCTACTTTGGACACTTGCTCACGTCGTCTGGCCTTAAACCAGACCCCGCTAAAGTTTCCGCTATCCATGACATGAAGCCGCCGCAAAATCAAGCGGAACTTGAGACATTTTTGGGCTTAGTAAATTATCTTGCCAAATTCGCGCCAAATATCTCTGAAGTAACCGCACCGCTCCGCCAATTGTTAGTAAAGGCAAACGAATTTGTATGGGACGCACCTCAATCACAGGCCTTCGGTAAGGTCAAGGACATAATTACAAAAAGCCCTGTTCTTGCGTATTACGATCCAAACAAACCACTTACATTACAGGTCGATGCAAGTAAGTACGGACTAGGCGCTACTCTTCTTCAAGAAGGCAAACCAGTGAGTTACGCTTCTAAATCGTTGACGGTTACCGAACAAAATTACGCAAACATCGAACGCGAAATGCTAGGGATCGTATTCGGGTGTCATCGTTTCCACGACTATGTGTACGGGCGGAAAGTAGTTGTCGAAACAGACCACAAACCTCTTGAAGTAATCGCCAAGAAACCGTTACACATAGCACCGCCTAGGTTACAATGTATGTTATTTAGCATTCAGAAATACGATCTGGACATTTGCTATAAACCAGGGAAAGAAATACCGGTCGCAGATACGCTAAGTCGCAACTATTCGGATGACACAACTGTTGACTTAACCGACAAAGTTGAAATTCACGTTCATTTTGTCATGTCAAACTTACCTGTCAGTAACCGTCGTTTGCAAGAAATTCGCTCCGAAACGCAGAGCGACCACATCTTAAGCCAACTAATAGAAGTCATTGATAAAGGTTGGCCGCACGCGAGACGTAATTGTCCGTCCACTATTCTAGACTTCTGGAATTACCGAGACGAACTGTCAGTTGTAGACGGTATAGTCCTCAAAGCCGGTATGATTGTTATACCGCATAGCTTGAGGTCTGATATGCTTAACATCATACATAATGGTCACATGGGCATCGAGAAATGTCTTCAACGAGCAAGGGATGTATTGTTCTGAACAAAAATGTCAGAAGAGATCACAAACTTAGTCAAGCAATGTTCAGTGTGCCTAGAAAATTGCAATTCACTTCAGAAAGAGCCTCTTGTTCCGTCAGAGGTCCCAGAGTATCCCTGGCAAGTCGTTGCTACAGACTTGTTTTATTGGGACAATAAAGATTATCTCCTGATTGTAGATTACTACAGTAGATACTTTGAAATTTTTCAGCTTACTAACACTCTAAGTAGTACCATCATTAGTAAATGCAAGGAGACCTTTTCGCGTCACGGTATCCCGGAAAAAGTTGTATCAGACAACGCGACGCAGTATTCCTCGAGTGAGTTCGCAGACTTTGCTAGACAGTGGAGTTTTATACACGTTACCTCAAGTCCACGATATCCGCAAAGTAACGGTCTCGCCGAACGAACCGTGCAGACCGTCAAACGTATACTTACTAAGTCAAAGTCGGCAGGCGTCGATCCAAGGCTTAGCATTCTTGAATACCGTACAACTCCGCTAGATGTCGGTTCATCACCATCTCAGTTACTGATGGGACGTAGATTACGAGCTACATTACCGGTGACTACACAACGCATGCTTCCCGAAATACCACCCAATGCGCGCAACAAAATAATATCTAGCAGAATGCGTGCTAAAAAGAATTATGACAAAGGCGCTAAACCCAAAAAAACTCTTAAAATGGGCGAATCCGTTCGTTTTCAAAAATTCGACAAGAAATGGAACCCTGCTGTTATTGTCGACAGGCATAATGATATAGCCTTCTCGGTGTTAGATCAAAATGGCACAATCTACCGCCGTAATTCCGCACATATTTTACCTACGGAGGAGAAACACGAACAAGTTACAGAACCAGCGTACGACGCCATTTCTAACCAGAACACACCTTCTCAAAAAGCGTCAAACGTAGATCCCGAAAGGAATCGGCCATCGCCAGAGCCCCTTAGTTCAAATTCCAACACATCTAACAACCCCTACACAACCCGCTCTGGTCGTGTGGTCAAACCAAAGATCATACCTTCTATGTAAATATGTTATATGTATATTCTTGAAAGTTCTTCGTTGTTGAAAATTTTAATTTTAATTTCAGACTATCGTGAATCAAATGACATTCAGTAAATGTTTAATGTGCTTCAATTTTAATTCACATTGATAGACTTTGTGTTAATGATTTATGAAATGATTTAGTGACAATTTTACGTTATCAAAATTTAACGAGGGAGTTGTTACATTATGTCTAAGACTAATAGAGTTATCGTTCTTTATTAATCACCTTGTTTACATGTATGTAAACCCCATGTATGTATGACGTATGTCTTATGATGTCAATTCTACGTCATTAGGTTTCACTTATTAAAATGTCTACCATACAGTACAGACGTGTTGTCTTCTGTATATAATGCCCACGATAGAAGAAAACGTAACATCAGTTATTTATTGTAATGGTCAATACGGACTAACTGGTCATCACTTTCTTATTGTAACGGCCAACACTGATTTTTCTGGTCATCAATTACTTATTGTAATGACCAATACCGACTTACTGGTCAACAGTAACTTATTGTAACGGCCAACACCGACTTACTGGTCATCACTTTCTTATTGTAACGGCCAACACTGATTTACTGGTCATCCGTTACATATTGTAACGGTCAACACGGACTAACTGGTCATCAGTTACTTATTGAAACGACCAACACGGACTTACTGGTCATCACTTTCTTATTGTAACGGCCAACACTGATTTACTGGTCATCCGTTACTTATTGTAACGGCCAACACTGACTAACTGGTCAACAGTAACTTATTGTAACGGCCAACACCGACTTACTGGTCATCACTTTCTTATTGTAACGGCCAACACTGATTTACTGGTCATCCGTTACTTATTGTAACGGCCACCACTGACTAACTGGTCAACAGTTACTTATTGTACCGACCAACACCGACTTACTGGTCAACAGTAACTTATTGTAACGGTCAATACAGACTAACTGATCATCACTTACTTATTGTACCGACCAACACCGACTTACTGGTCATCAGTTATTTATTGTAACGGTCAACACGGACTAAATGGTCATCAGGTGCTTATTGTAACGGCCAACACTGATTTACTTATTGTTAAGGCCATCACTGACTAACTGGTCATCAGGTACTTATTGTAACGGCCATCACTAACTGATCATCACTTATTGTAACGGTCAACAAGGACTTACTGGTCATCAGTTTTTTATTGCAACGGCAGATAAGACTTAATGGTCATCAGTTGCTTATTGAAACGGCCAACACTTACTTACTGGTCATCAGTTATTTATTGTAACGGCCAACACAGACTTAATGGTCATCAGTTTCTTATTGTAACGGCAACAGACTTACTGGTCATCAGTGATATTTTTATGGTTCCTAGTAACGTCGCTAAGTTGACAAACTGTCTCTGTAACGACAGGACATGACCCAATGCAACCCCCAGTTATATGGCTTGTATAACGTGTATAGTTCGAAGTAACGCCCCTTCATTGATAACCTGTTTTGCAACCGAAAAGTTTAAAGCTTGAAATAATGAACTTGACAATAACTTATGTTACAAAGAGTACAAAACATATAAATGAACAACTCATGAATAAACTCACGTGGATATTGTTTTGAATTGGACAGATGATATATGATGGGAAATGGTATACAATGTAACCGACTTTAATCATTTATTTATTTATTTATTTGTAGATAGACAAAGCGAGACTTATCTACGAATGGAATTCCTGTTATTTACGTGTGATATTATTGGAATATTTAGTTTCTTCCTAAAACCCATAATAAGCATCCGAGACGAGAGAACTTTTAGAAACTTCGGACTTAGTAACTTTGTGGAGTGGTTGAAGTTCTGGATGCCATATCAACTGAACAGTGATTAAATCAAACACTAGATTGTAGGTACAATGTAATCATTGGACATATTTAACGTTACTTCAGCTGATAGTAAAAGCTACCCGATACAAACTATTTCTACATTATTTTATTATTCGTGCCATTTAAAAAAAAACGTTTTTTTTTAATTAAAATTTTGGAACGCCATGTTACATTTATATCACCTATACCTTTAATGAATAAAATAGAGATCAAAATTGCTTTATCTTTAATGTCTTTTTTAAAAATAACAGGTAGCATTTTAGAGCATTATCAATAAAAGATGTCCAAGGAAATGACACATACTTAGCCATGACCAGAGCTTCCAGGAAAAGTCTACTGGAGCTAATTGTATTATCTATGTGATTTTAAAACTAATTTCCAGGCAAAAAACAAATAGTAAAACTTGTTAAGGATCGGAGCTGCCATGAATTAAATCTTGGTATGATTTGTTGTTTTGATCCGTAACCTTTACTTTTGACCACTAAGCTACAATACTCTCTAGTTAACCTGAGAATGGAAAATTAGAAGTACCTTGAATCAAGTGCGTGAAACAGATTTTACATTAAAATCAGACCTTTTGAATAATTAAAGCACCAAAGTAACATCATGATATTCTTTGTGACAATTTACACCTAACTTGGTCAGACATTGTAAGTATCATGACATTACTCTTTGACAACCCGAATACAATCTACACAGACAGACAGACAGACAGACACGATGCTTCCTATATATATCACTGACGAGTCACATTTCATTTATAAGCAGCTAATGTGTATGAAGTAACTGTAGTGCAGTGAATAATTTCCAAATCATTAACTAATTTCAGTATATTTATGCAGCTATGTCCTTGACCTTTAAACATATGACCTTGAACCATAAATCAAAATGATGGTCATGTCAATACCTACAATATTCTAATATAAATGCCTATACAAAAAGTTAATAGTTTTCAAGATAATTAGTAATTTAAGGCTTCTTTTGCAGCTGTGACCTTGACTTTTAAACATATGACCTTGGAACATATATCAAAATGATCGTCATTTTAAAATTCTGAAATACATGCCTATACAAATAGTTAATAGATTTCAAGATAATTAGCAATTTAAGGCTTCTTTTTGTGACTGTGACCTTGACCTGAACATATGACCTTGAATCATATATCTAAATGATAGTCATATCAATACCTACAATATTCTAATATACATGCCTATACAAAAAGTTAATAGTTTTCAAGATAATTAGCAATTTAAGTCTTCTTTTGCAGCTGTGGCATTGACCTTTGAACATATGACCTTGAACCATATATCAAAATGATCATCAATACTTAATATTCTAATATACATGCCTATAAATAGTTTTCAAGATATAGTGACAAATATATAATTTTTAGCAATTTCCTCATTAATTAGTGTCTTGCCATTTCCCCATTTTGAGCCCCATGGCTACCATTTGTGTAAATCTAAAACAAGATGACCTTAAATTTGGCCCAGTGGTTTTGGAGGAGAAGATTAAAATTTTTAAAGTTTACGCAAGAGGGACAACGCAAGACGCGCAACAGACAAAGATGAATAGCAATAGCTCATCTGAGCTTAAAATTAAACCCAAAGTACTCAACTTTTCACTAAAAAAAAAAAGAAAACAAGAGTCACGGAAACTTCTTGAAAATCAAGTTTTCGTATTTCAGAGAAGGGGGGTTTCAGAGAGAAATGGTACCTAGTTAACAATAATTCAATAATTATGGGTGATCATGTGTCTCGCAGGGACCTGGTTGATAGTAAAGGGATACCCGTAATGGGTTAAGATTTAATATATATATATATATATATATATATATATATATATAATATATATAAGCATCATACATCAGAACATGTTAAAAGATTGCAATTATGACAAATTATTTAGAAATCTGAATGTTGTGTTTTCATTTCAATATAATTTCATTTAAGAAATGATCCATAGTGGCATCTGCACCTAAATATATTCGAAAATATCCAATTTCATGCAAAAATAGTCAACATCAAAATATTTTGCCACCATAATCATTTTACAAAACTAAAATTCCATAAATAGTGAATTCAAAGTCTAAATATCAACAAAAATAGCCAATTTCATGCCAAAAATTGTAAATTTCATGCAACAATAGCCATTTTAGTGCAGAAAACACAAAGGTCAAAATGTAGGTCATGACCTTGACCTTTGATTTTGGCTTTATTTTTATCAGCATTGCTAGAAAATATGAAAACTGAAAACCCCATGTCATTATCGTTACATATGGCCAAGATATAGCTAGAGGTTGCTTATTTTGTGAAATGACCAAGCAACTGTGACCTTGACCTTTGATGTATTTATCCCAAAAGCAATCCCAACCAAGATCTTATCACAATACATGTATGTGCCAAGTTTCTTTCAAAAATGTCATTTACTTTTCAAGTAATCATCCGGAAACCATTTTTTGACGCCCACCCACACGCCCGCCCGCCGACATTCGGTAACCTAATAACCAGGTTTCTATGAAAACCTGGTTAAAAAAAAATTATATATTGAATATTTTACCAGGAACTGCTCGTTAACAGGAAACAATTTAATTAAGATTATCACTTAAGTAATATACTTTCAAAACGTATATTAATTTGCAATTCACTGAAACAAACGTAGAACCTAACAATGAAGTAAACCATAATCAAAATTTGTTCATATTTTTAGGAAACAAATGAAAACTTCTCAATGAAATATAACATGTTTATTTTTTTATTTTTTAAAAATAGAACAAGTAAGATATGTTCATTATTTCACATTTTTTATTTTTAAATGTTTTTATTAAAAATTCGATTTCATTTTTTGCACACACATGTAACTTCATTCCAGAAAATGAACAGAAGAATTAGTATCATACTTTCAGCTAAACAGAAAATGTATTACTGGTCATAAACTTTCAAAGACAAAAGACAATTCATGCATTCACATACTGTAAAATCTCTGGAAGTTTCTTTTCATTAATTCCCTAAGTATACAGTCAAGAGATGTTACAATTAAATAATAAATATAAAGTTGTATGGTGCATATATGTAAATATGTATAGTAACAACAAAATGTAATACTATTATGTAAAGACTAAAAAAATACAAGACAATTACAGTGAATTAGTACCCACACTCCAGAAGATATTTCTTTGTGATATGAACATATGTTCTATAACATGAACAACTATTGCTGTTAATACTTCTCACCAAGGTTTATAACAATTGATAAATTAAAAAAATTGTGAGAATTTCTAATAACTTAAAATTAAAAGATTAAAAGATATGTTCAAATCACCAAAAAAAAAAAAAAAAAGAAAAAAAAAAAAAAAATTACCTACTGGTGGGTGAAACTATAGCTATAGGTATTACAGGAAGAAAATGTAGCAGCCTTAAAATGATGAATAATTTAGTCAAAAAAAATTGTAATATAAATCTCTTAAATTACATAAACAGTTCATTCATAATTTCTCTACTAAATCATGATCATGCCTGAGTGTACACTTTTATTTTGATTACCAAAATAAATAATAATATGCAAATCATAAACCTTGAATTGATAGACAGAATGAAACAGGTTTGACACAAAAAATACAAAATCTAGAGAAGAAAAATTTAATTAGCCATTACTGCATTGAATAAGAGTACAGAGTACAGAGTAAATATATATGTAACTAAGCTGTAGTTGTACAAAAGACAACTGGGGGCCACTTATAATGTCAACTTAAACTGAATACAGAATGAACTTATTGGACATAATAAATGAATTAAATATCTTGACAATCAACTATAAAGTATGAAGATGTATGTATGTATAACCAATGTATATCATAAATATATATACATGTATATATAATCTGTATTATAAAGAGAAATGCTGGTGTCTTTCAGTACATTTATAAAAACTGTTTAAACATTGCAAAATATCAAAAAAGAGCATTTAGACTAGTAAGAAATAACAATGACAATTTCACAAACCAATACCGTTAAAAATGACAGGAACAAACAAAATGTCAGCACAAAAAAACAGACCATCACAAACTTCAATGAATCATGTATGTTTCTTTGTTAGTGTTATTGTATACAAAGGTATATCATAAGTAAAATGAATAGATATAAATACATTACATTCCAAAAAGGAGATTGGTGGAGTTTATAGAAATCTATCACAAGTATCCATATAGGATAGGAAAATCTCGCTCAAGGACTAAAAATTTTAGTTGGAGATAGCAAACTTTCACCATCCAAAATGAATATACTTTTAAAAAAAAGATAAGTTTTCTTCCATTTTTATGTCAGTGTTTGGCTTGATTGATATAAACATAAAATTCATGTTTTACTGTCGTAATTTCTTTATTCTAAAATGACCTTGGGTAAAACATGATTTGAATTGGATTTATACAATATGTATATGTATAGATTTAAAGTTTTTCATTCAAAAATTCCACAATTGACATATTAAACACATTGAAAATTTCTAAATAATGGACTTTTCAGGTTTTCATTTTCTTTCAAGATGATGTTTTCCAAAGAATGATGTCTTGATTTTGACATATCTGAAGGTCACCTGATCATATGAGATATTCGTATCTCACATGATGTCAAACCCTATCTCACATAATCAGAAAGAGGAGCATAACTCTCTCCCCTGAAAAAATTATGTCTTTTATCATAGAACCGGAGACAAAACATCTTCTATCTATGTTGTATGTTTTATGAAGGATCTTTATCTAAAGTTTACCTTCTCTGACTCTTTCATTATATAAAAAAGGATATGAAAATATTTAACCCAAGAAATTAACTTCATAAATGTAGAAAACAACAACACATCATGACTGATTGCTTTGTCTGACACTTTACAAGGAAGACAAATAAATTTACAATTTCAGAAAAATACAACATACATGTATCTATCTGAGGCATAACAACATAATACTATAATTATAAAATATCACAGCTAAAATCTGTAACTGCTTACAACTCATTTAAACAATTTAAACAAGCTTACATGGTACACAGAAAGTACATTATCATTTTAAGTAGTATAAACAGTATGCTTTTTTTGTAAAAAAAAAAAAAAAAAGAGAAAAAAAAAATCTATTATTATTATTATTCTAGCCTAATGCTTATTGTTTTGAAATATTTAAAATTAATGTAAATTCTTTTTTACATTTGTTATCCTTTCACAATGTTTTTAAAGCAAATATCATTTTCTTCTAAAATCCCTGTTTTAATGTTATCAATAAACTGACTTTCCATAATGACGCAACAAACTTTTGTAAATTTATTTCACATTACTTCTCAAAATTAAGAAAAATCTTTTTTGGTTGATTTAAAAACTTAAATCAACAAAAAATTTCAATTGCAATAATAAGCAATTAAATTTTTAAAGAATTTTTTCTACTTGTGTGAATTTATTGAAATGATAATTTCTTAAATGGTCACTTTTGGTTTTTCATTAATAATGGTAATGGCTGTGCAGATAAATGTAAACAATAAATATAAGATCATGTTACTCTGAACAAACAGAAAATAACAACAGCAGTTAATTTATAAAGATATTTCACAGATTCATCTGTTAAACCTAAAACAGTAACATCTTAACAGCTAACAAATAAGACATAAAACACTCTTATTTCATTGCTTTTTTAAGACTGGTGTCCTTTTTGTAGGTTTATTAAAAAACTACATACATGCAGATTGATAAGATAATCATCTGATATAAAACAAACAATTTTGACTTACCATGTATTAAACCATTTATATGTACATGTTATATTGCTGTTGTATGAGCTGATTTGATGTTTTCCTTTTACAATATGGCCAGTTTTATGAGTGTGTTCCTTTTAATAAAAGTAAAGTGTGAAATACCATGTTGAATGTCATATGTAGATGTTTGGGTTAATAGAGTTTTATGTCTATGTCGAGATTCTTCATTTATATCAATCATATTGTCAGTTTAGAGTGAGTAGAGGAAACTGAAGTGCCAAGAAAAACAAACACCAACCTTTGACAGGAGAACTGATGAAGCTAAACACCAGGATCTGACAAATCAGGATGAAAAGAACCTAGAATTAATTTGATCATAGAATCTGGCCAAGCAGGATTAAAACTTGGATCAATTAGATCATAGAATCTGGCCAAGCAGGATTAAAACTTAGGATGAATTAGATCATAGAATCTGACCAAGCAGGATTAAAACTTAGGATCATTTAGATCATAGATTCTGATCAAGCAGGATTAAAAATGGATCCATTAGATCATAGTGTTTTGTCCTGATAATGTTGTAAAAAATCTATTTAGGATACATAAAACTCATAAATAAGTTGTAATTTGCACAGATAACACATATTTACATAATCTCTATAAATGAACTACATTATAAAGAAATCACAAATGATTCCCCCAATACAAACAAGATAACAGGTACAGTAAAACATAAAATCAATGATTACTTTGTCTGGTATAATTATAAAAATTATTTACATGATCAATTACATCATAGAACAGCACAGAATGAACAACAACTTTTATATCACAATTTACATAATAAAGCTAAAATAGTAATTAATTAATGACTACACATTAATACATAGTCACATCTATCCAAGATACAAATTTAAATCAAGATTCAAACTCAGAGGAATTCTAAATCATCCACAATTCTTTTATTCCACTTTTTGGGAACTTTATATTCATATATTTGCTGTATCATATGAACTGTTTCTACCACCCCCTTCCATAAATAAGGCAAAAATGTAATATACATTTAATGCACAGACTCCGAGTAAAATTAACTCTCATTTACATATAAGCCTGCCTGTAACAGTACTTTAATATGCACTATTTACATTACCCATCACTGTATTTCTACTTTAATCTATGGCACATTTTGAAAATGTATTGTTCATAGTGTTATAAATAAATATGTGACATTTACTCATCATTAACATGAAACTAACATGTAAAAACACAACTTGTGATGTATTTTTGTCAAACAGAAAAAAATTAAAAACCTTACCTTTAAATATAGTTATTGCAGAATACAAATTAATTATTATTATTTAAATATATTATATTAATTTTATAATTATTATTTATTTTGGTAATACATATATGGTGATATCTCTATTATCATTTTAAACTTCATTCAACAATAAAGTCTTTTCAGCTTTTTCAGCTATAATACTATAAATAGGAGACTGAGATTCCAATATGTGAGACTAGACTTATTGAATCCAAATTTGGAATGTACTGGATATACCTTCATATAAGCAGCTGCTTTCAAACTGGTATTTCCATTAAGTAGCAAGACAATTTCCAAACATCTAAATATTCAGCAACAGAAGTTGTTTTGTTAACATCAAAGGTTTGGTAATAATTTTGTCTTAAAAACTTGTAGATTCTTATATAAAAATTAAAGGCTAAGTAGGTCTGCATCATAACTCATCATGGTATGTCTGAAAAATAAAAAGTAATTTTTTTCAATTATGAAATCAACATTCGATTTGTATCTAAGGGTTAAAATTAATCATTTTTACCAGGAATTAAATTTCTCTATTCTTGTGGTAAAATTAATACAAAAATATTTAATGTTAATATTTTTTTTTTCTTTCATTGTAAAATACACGTAAGGCTCCTAATGGGTTCATTTTCATGAAACACTTCACAGCAATTTAATTTTAAAACAATTACAAACATTTTAATCCCTCAAATACATGTATAAATGATTCACAATAATTTTGTTTATAGTGCACCTAAAATCTGGATATTATGGGGATATTTTACCATTATATACAGCAAAACAAACCTTATGTTCAGGAGTGTTAGATTTGGCAAAGCTTACTATTTCATCTGCATCTAGACTATTGAGTTCCCAACCATAGATATGCTGTAAATCAAAATAAATACATGTACATACATGTTAAGTACACAAACAGTGTGGTCAAACCTGATAATCATACATAATAAATTGAACTTGTGTGGTCAAACCTGATAATCGTACATAATAAATTGAACTTAATTTTTAAAGCAGCTTTTATGAGCAGGTGGTTCCACACATCATATATAATAATAAGTGATAATCAACATGTATATTCTTTTTTACTAATCTTCAAAAAACATGTGGAACTCTATGGTCATTGCAGACATTTGTATAAAGCTGTTGTTGTAATATTATTCAACTTTACAACAGACATTTTTCAGCTATTTACAATGAGAAAAAGATTATTAATCTCTAAGGATTAATCTAAGAATAAATGTTTGTATGTGTAAGATGTGTAAGAATGTACTATGATCTACCCTGTACTAATGCATACTCAGGGTGACTTTTTAGTAAGGTGCTAGTTCACTGAATCAGTATGCCACAGACAGGCATATCCAACCCAATTATCCTGGCTCTGGGTGAACTAGTCAATACTCTGTCCTCTAAATGCCAAGTGTCGGGTTAGGAAGCAGTATCTCAAATCTTAAAATCCTATGTATGACCCATTCTCTAGGCAAATGCTCTACTGCTGAGCCACCGAGGCAATCCATTTATATAAACTACAGGTCAAACATCAACATGATCAAGATTACACGGTAAAATTACCACATAATAAGTATACAAACAACTTATACAATTATATATATTACCTACATGTATGTTATTGAACTCTAAATAATTAATAATCACAAAGATCAAATCATATGTGTATATTTCCAACAAACCTGACTGATTCCATCATGATCAACACCTTTATAAAATTTCACAGTTGGATAAGCATTAACCCCTGCTTGGTGACAGAGACCTCTGTGCTCATCACAATTAACTTTTCCTGCTTTAACTCCCCTGTCTTCAAGTTGCTGAAACCACAAGATGAAATTTAAAATTACTGTAGCTACATGTATGAATAAAAGTCTACGATAGCAAATTTGTTAAAATGTGAATGTTTTCAATAAGTGGTCTCATTATGTGCCTTGTTTTTTGTATTTTGTTGCAATGACAATAACAAAGAATGATAAATGATATATTTTCATTATACATGGTTTATTTTGTTTGAAGCTGCATCACAGAAGTTTATCCTTAGAAATGAGTTTTGATTGAAGAATTATCAAAGTTAAAAAGCTGCAAATAAAGCCTGGTTTTTATTAATTGCCACACTAGGAGATCCATAATATTAAATCAAAATTGATTCTGACATGTATTTTATCATATACATGTAACAATGCATGTAAGTGTTATAAACATAATTCTGATTGGTTAGGATAACAAAATATTAATGTACAAATAACCACAAAGAAACGCAAATGAGAACACATAGGGTAGTAAGTGTTATGTCTGGTGACAACGTATTGTAATAACTATTATGTCTGGTGACAACGTAAAGTTGTAATAACTATTATGTCTGGTGACAACGTAAAGTTGTAAAGTTATGTCTGGTGACAACGTAAAGTTGTAATGTTATGTCTGGTGACAACGTAAAGTTGTAATGTTTTGTCTGGTGATAATGTAAAGTTGTAATGTTATGTTTGCTGACAACCTAAAGTTGTAATGTTATGTCTGGTGACAACGTAAAGTTGTAATGTTATGTCTGCTGACAACCTAAAGTTGTAATGTTATGTCTGGTGACAACGTAAAGTTGTAAAGTTATGGCTGGTGACAACGTAAAATTGTAAAGTTATGTCTGGTGACAACGTAAATGTAATGTTTTGTCTGGTGACGAGGTAAAGTTGTAAAGTTATGTCTGGTGACAATGTAAAGTTGTAAAGTTATGTCTGGTGACAACGTAAAGTTGTAAAGTTATGTCTGGTGACAACATAAAGTTGAATTGTCATGTCTGGTGACAACGTAAAGTTGTTAAGTTATGGCTGGTGACAACGTAAAATTGTAAAGTTATGTCTGGTGACAACGTAAAGTTGTAATGTTATGTCTTGTGACAAAGTAAAGTTGTAAAGTTATGTCTGGTGACAACGTAAAGTTGTTAAGTTATGTCTGGTAACAACGTAAAGTTGTAAAGTTATGTCTGGCGACAACGTAAAGTTGTAAAGTTATGTCTGGTGACAACGTAAAGTTGTAAAGTTATGTCTGGTGACAACGTAAAGTTGTATTGTCATGTCTAGTGACAATGTAAAGTTGTAAAGTTATGGCTGGTGACAACGTAAAGTTGTAAGGGGTTGGCTGGTGATAATGTAAAGTTGTAAAGTTATGTCTGGTGACAACGTAAAATTGTAAAGTTATGTCTGGTGACAATGTAAAGTTGTAATGTTATGTCTGGTGACATCGTAAAGTTGTAATAAATATTATGTCTGGCGACAACGTAAAGTTGTAATGTTATGTCTGGTGACAACGTAAAGTTGAAATGTTATGTCTGGTGACATCGTAAAGTTGTAATAAATATTATGTCTGGTGACAACGTAAAGTTGTAATGTTATGTCTGGTGACAATGTAAAGTTGTAAAGTTATGTCTGGTGACAACATAAAGTTATTGATTAATATATAGCAAAATATTACCTCTGCAACTTTTTCAAATTCTGGTTTAAACACTTGACAGTGACCGCACCATGGAGCATAAAAATCAACCAACCACGGCCGTTGGCTATTTAAAACTTTTCTCTGAAAATCTCCTTGACCTAGTGTTTCGACTTTACTGGGTAGAAATTCAAATGCCCAGGCTCTTAAAGACTCTGCATCTCTATGCCATCCATTGTATATACTTAAAAATAAATTATCACCAATATGTATTAATGTAGATTATAATAAAAAGTGATATGTGTAATTTATCTATGACTTAATAAACTTGTGTTTTGTGTTTAACTTTGAGATGGGAAGATCATTCAAACAGCCTACTCAGAGTGAAGGGATGAAACGGAGTGTTGTGCCCCAGTCAAAATTTGTTCACAATGTGGTCAGATTAAAGTTGTTGGAGGAAACTGGAGTGCCCATGCAGTGAAAAACAATAACCTTCTGCAAGTCAACATTCTTTCTTACACCAGAATCTGCCCCAGCTGGGATTCAAACCTAGTCGGAAAAGAACGTCCTGGATAAATGAGCTTAGTAGAAATTACATCTACCATAAATATACATCAATGAATATCTTTATCATCTAGACTTTGAATAGAGATTCAAGCAAAGAAAATAGAAATTTATGAGCACTCTAAAGTAACATAACAAACATACTTTAGTAGCATTCTGTCTGCATGTCCAGCAGATACACATGTATACATCACTGTACATGTACATATAGATCTAAACAGGATGAAGGACATGATCACTTCTGTACTTTGTAAAGGCAGATAAACATAGATACACATGTATACATCACTGTACATGTACATATAGATCTATACAGGATGAAGGACATGATCACTTCTGTACTTTGTAAAGGCAGATAAACACAGATACACATGTATACATCACTGTACATGTACATATAGATCTATACAGGATGAAGGACATGATCACTTCTGTACTTTGTAAAGGCAGATAAACATAGATACACATGTATACATCACTGTACATGTACATATAGATCTATACATGATGAAGGACATGATCACTTCTGTACTTTGTAAAGGCAGATAAACATAGATACACATGTATACATCACTGTACATGTACATATAGATCTATACAGGATGAAGGACATGATCACTTCTGTACTTTGTAAAGGCAGTTAAACACAGATACACAAGTATACATCACTGTACATGTACATATAGATCAGGGGTCCGGAAACGGTCATATTTGCCGGACATGTCCGACAAAAAATATTTTTGTCCGATGTGAAAAATCACTTGTTGGACATTTTTAGTTTATAATAGAATTCAGTTAATCGGACATGTGAATAAATATGTTTGTCGGTCATTATTTTACTCGAGTATTGTTTGCTATCACCTGTCAACCGTTTTCAATAAATACTACAGATCTAATAATTAGGCTTTTGTTTATAAATCAGTAAGAATCCATGGTCTCAATCTGTTCCTTTTGTTTCATCATATGAACCCTCATTTATTTTGTTGTTAAGTTGTTTATTAAGTAATCACATCGCAAGACAAGCGGAAGCCATAAACAGCTGATAACGAGGGTTGATCCTTGAAGGTCATGGTCGTCGGACTATATCAAAGAGGTTCCATGCAGGATGTCAAATAGCAAACTGTCAAGTTATAATAAATAATTTTAAAAAGTCTAAATACAATCAAAGAGGTCTCGAAATGAGGTTCTGAAAAACGAAAATGCATGATTGTCAATAAACAAAGATGGTCATCAAACCTTGTATCGTCAACGCCGAAAATACAAAAATCGACACTATGTGGACACACGAGCCCAACCACATGTACCTAAAAAACCTCAATGTAGTAGGCTAGTTAAACCCTTTTTTAAAAATCTATTTGATATTAAAAATTAAAATCTTTTTAAAATACATCGTTTGCTATTCACAACATTGGTGGTACGCTTTTTTTGTTTTTTTGTTTGTTTTTTTTACTCTACACAGCATCGGTGGTATGGTTGCTTTGAAACAATGTCCGACACCCCAGTCAAATTTTCCGGAGCCCTGATATAGATCTATACAGGTTGAAGGACATGATCACTTCTGTATTTTGTAAAGGCAGATAAACACAGATACACAAGTATACATCACTGTACATGTACATATAGATCTATACAGGATGAAAGACATGATTCCTTCTGTACTTTGTAAAGGCAGATAAACACAGATACACAAGTATACATCACTGTACATGTACAAATAGATCTATACAGGATGAAGGACATGATTACTTCTTACTTTGTTAAGGCAGATAAACACAGATACACAAGTATACATCACTGTACATGTACATATAGATCTATACATGATGAAGGACATGATTCCTTCTGTACTTTGTAAAGGCAGATAAACACAGATACACAAGTATACATCACTGTACATGAACATATAGATCTATACATGATGAAGGACATGATCACTTCTGTACTTTGTAAAGGCAGTTAAACACAGAAACACATGTATACATCACTGTACATGTACAAAGAGATCTATACATGATGAAGGAAATGATCACTTCTGTACTTTGTAAAGGCAGATAAACATAGATACACAAGTATACATCACTGTACATGTACATATAGATCTATACATGATGAAGGACATGATTCCTTCTGTACTTTGTAAAGGCAGATAAACACAGATACACATGTATACATCACTGTACATGTACATATAGATCTATACATGATGAAGGACATGATCACTTCTGTACTTTGTAAAGGCAGATAAACATAGATACACATGTATACATCACTGTACATGTACATATAGATCTATACAGGATGAAGGACATGATCACTTCTGTACTTTGTAAAGGCAGTTAAACACAGATACACAAGTATACATCACTGTACATGTACATATAGATCAGGGGTCCGGAAACGGTCATATTTGCCGGACATGTCCGACAAAAAATATTTTTGTCCGATGTGAAAAATCACTTGTTGGACATTTTTAGTTTATAATAGAATTCAGTTAATCGGACATGTGAATAAATATGTTTGTCGGTCATTATTTTACTCGAGTATTGTTTGCTATCACCTGTCAACCGTTTTCAATAAATACTACAGATCTAATAATTAGGCTTTTGTTTATAAATCAGTAAGAATCCATGGTCTCAATCTGTTCCTTTTGTTTCATCATATGAACCCTCATTTATTTTGTTGTTAAGTTGTTTATTAAGTAATCACATCGCAAGACAAGCGGAAGCCATAAACAGCTGATAACGAGGGTTGATCCTTGAAGGTCATGGTCGTCGGACTATATCAAAGAGGTTCCATGCAGGATGTCAAATAGCAAACTGTCAAGTTATAATAAATAATTTTAAAAAGTCTAAATACAATCAAAGAGGTCTCGAAATGAGGTTCTGAAAAACGAAAATGCATGATTGTCAATAAACAAAGATGGTCATCAAACCTTGTATCGTCAACGCCGAAAATACAAAAATCGACACTATGTGGACACACGAGCCCAACCACATGTACCTAAAAAACCTCAATGTAGTAGGCTAGTTAAACCCTTTTTTAAAAATCTATTTGATATTAAAAATTAAAATCTTTTTAAAATACATCGTTTGCTATTCACAACATTGGTGGTACGCTTTTTTTGTTTTTTTGTTTGTTTTTTTTACTCTACACAGCATCGGTGGTATGGTTGCTTTGAAACAATGTCCGACACCCCAGTCAAATTTTCCGGAGCCCTGATATAGATCTATACAGGTTGAAGGACATGATCACTTCTGTATTTTGTAAAGGCAGATAAACACAGATACACAAGTATACATCACTGTACATGTACATATAGATCTATACAGGATGAAAGACATGATTCCTTCTGTACTTTGTAAAGGCAGATAAACACAGATACACAAGTATACATCACTGTACATGTACAAATAGATCTATACAGGATGAAGGACATGATTACTTCTTACTTTGTTAAGGCAGATAAACACAGATACACAAGTATACATCACTGTACATGTACATATAGATCTATACATGATGAAGGACATGATTCCTTCTGTACTTTGTAAAGGCAGATAAACACAGATACACAAGTATACATCACTGTACATGAACATATAGATCTATACATGATGAAGGACATGATCACTTCTGTACTTTGTAAAGGCAGTTAAACACAGAAACACATGTATACATCACTGTACATGTACAAAGAGATCTATACATGATGAAGGAAATGATCACTTCTGTACTTTGTAAAGGCAGATAAACATAGATACACAAGTATACATCACTGTACATGTACATATAGATCTATACATGATGAAGGACATGATTCCTTCTGTACTTTGTAAAGGCAGATAAACACAGATACACATGTATACATCACTGTACATGTACATATAGATCTATACATGATGAAGGTCATTATCACATCTGTACTTTGTAAAGGCAGATAAACACAGATACACATGTTTACATCACTGTACATGTACATATAGATCTATACATGATGAAGGACATGATCACTTCTGTACTTTGTAAAGGCAGATAAACACAGATACACAAGTATACATCACTGTACATGTACATAGAGATCTATACATGATGAAGGACATGATCACTTCTGTACTTTGTAAAGGCAGATAAACACAGATACACAAGTATACATCACTGTACATGTACATAGAGATCTATACAGGATGAAGGACATGATCACTTCTGTACTTTGTAAAGGCAGATAAACACAGATACACAAGTATACATCACTGTACATGTACATATAGATCTATACAGGATGAAGGACATGATCACTTCTGTACTTTGTAAAGGCAGATAAACACAGATACACAAGTTTACATCACTGTACATGTACATATAGATCTATACATGATGAAGGACATGATCACTTCTGTACTTTGTAAAGGCAGATAAACACAGATACACAAGTATACATCACTGTACGTATAGATCCATGCAGGATGAAAGACATGATTCCTTCAGTACTTTGTAAAGGCCAACTAAAACTATAACTTTTTTAAAAACTGAAGAATAAGGAAAATACAGACGAAAATTTTTAGAAAGTTGTTCAGCATATACTTACTGATGGCTACCAGAGCCAGTTGTTCCTGATGGGAACAATCTCATACTGGGATACGAATTAACATGCTGCCTCTGACAAAGATAGCTGTGTTCCTGACAATCCACTTGACCTACTTTAATATTTTTGGTATTTTTAAGCATCTGAAAAATATATTTATGCAAAATTTCATACAGTATTCTCTTCTAATATTAAGCTATAAAAAATATTTAATATTTTTGTTATCAATCTTTTTAGAGAATTTATCCCAGAAGTGGCATCCTTTGTATTTTTCAGGTGTAAAAAGCAATTTCTGTTACAACAGTTACTAAACTCAAGTAAGTGAAAAATACCCAACATTATTTAAGTTTATTGGATTTTCTTTACAAATTACACATAGTTTACTGTCAAAAATATAAAGATTTCTTATCTTTAAAATACCTTTGCCAATCTTCTCCACTCAGGTGCTAATTGTTGACAAGGTCCACACCAAGGTGCATAAAAATCTACCAACCAAACAACATCCTGTTCTTTGTGTTTGACAAGTTCATCAAAATTGTTATCATTTAATATTATCACAGGTGGGCTTAATGTGTCCTAAAGTCAACAAAAAGTGGTACAGGTAAAAAATACAATCAGAACTATTAACATAACATTTCTATTTTACAAGACAACCCTGACGGACTTACTTCAATCAAAGGTGGTTTTATCAAAGAGGTCTTCTCTAATAAGGGTATCATTTTGAGTCCAATAATATTTATTGTAAGTTTTACTGGTATTTTACAGGCTATTTATGGGGTCATGACACTTGCCAAAAACCTTTATACAAGTAATATAGTTGTTATTCTTCAAAGTATCACTGTTTGGCCTTTAAACTTTCCTTTAGTATTCTGTGTGACTTGCAAACCTTTTATCTTACAAGAAATTTTTGTACCATAATTAAACAAAAAAGAATGTATATATTTATGTACATGTACAAAAAATAAATAAAATAAAACAGACCTGTATAAATTCTACCATGTTAGAAGCACTGTGATGTCCGTGATACTGATGTGGCACAGATCTGTTATACAAAATTGTTGTTGGATACGATCTTATATTGTACTAAAAATAAAAATTGAAAGGCAATTTAATTTTTTTTAACTTAAAGTGTGAAATTATGAAAATAAAAGACAATTCACTGAAACTTTGATAATTCAAAATGTACAGACCCATTATCTGGTAGCTTGGACTTACATGTACAATTCCTAAACCAAGACAAAAGTTGTCAGATAAAATATTGATGTATCCATAGTAACGGAGAAATCAATGTTCAAGTTAATGAAATTCTACTGAAAATCACAGCTTAAAAAAGATTGCATTAACATAAACAAGCATTCTGAGAGTATTGCAAAACAATACATAGTCCCCTACCGGTCGCATATTTCACTAATCCCAAAGTTTTAGGTGAAATGTACCTTATTATATGGTACAAAGATTTATAGTTATAAATTATACATGTTGTTCAAGATGGCAGATGGAAACGAAACATAAACTTGATCTGTAACTCATCATGGTAGAGTCACATACAAAACATCAGTTCCATTTCTGCAAGCGTGTAGTAAAAAGTGCAGAAAACTAAAATTTCTTTGAATTTTCAAAGATCAAAGGGCCATAACTCTGGTAAAAATTAGCAGATGGAAACGAAACATAAACCTGATCTGTAACTCATCATGGTAGACTCATATACCAAAAAACAGTTCATTATCTAAAAGCAATTAGAAAACAAGAGGCCCATGGGCCTTAACGCTCACCTGAAGATATGTCTAATATTGTTTGCAAAGTGCAATAGACAATACATTAAGTACAGAAACTTTAAAAGTTTTCTCAAGTTAAGAACTCCCACAAAACTTAATCAGAAAGATATCCACTAACTTTTCATTTATAAGTACCTTATAAAATATGCATGAAGTAACTGTAGTGCAATCATTAATCAATTTCAGTATAATTATGCAACTATGTCCTTGACCTTTGAACATATATGACTTCAAACAATATATGATTGTCATGTCAATACCTACAATATTCTAATATACATGACTTTGCATGAAATTAATAGCTTTCAAGATAATTAATAATATTAGTATTCCTATGTTGATATGACCTTGACCTTTCAACATATAACCTTGAACCCTATATCAAAATGACCGTCATGTCAATAACTACAATATTCTAATATACATGCCTATACAAAAAAGTAATAGTTTTCAAGATAATTAGCAATTTAAGTCATCTTCTGCAGCTGTGACCTTGACCTTACAACATATTACCTTGACCCATATATCAAAATGATCATCATGTCAATACCTACAATATTCTAATATACATGCCTATACAAAAACTTAATAGTTTTCAAGATAATAAGCAATTTAAGTCTTCTGTTGCAGCTGTGACCTTGACCTTTCAACATATGAAATACCTACAATATTCTAATATACATGCCTATACAAAAACTTAATAGTTTTCAAGATAATAAGCAATTTAAGTCTTCTGTTGCAGCTGTGACCTTGACCTTTCAACATATGACCTTGAACCATATATCGAAATCATCGTTGTTGCAAATCCTACAATATTCTACTATATATGCCTATACAAAAAGTTAATAGTTTTCAAGATAATTAGCAAGTTCAGTCTTCTTTTGCAGCTGTGACCTTGAACTTTCAACATATAGCCTTGAACCATATATCAAAATGATCGTCATGTCAATACCTACAATAGTCGAATATACATGCCTATACAAAAAGTTAATAGTTTTCAAGATAATTAGCAATTTAAGTCTTCTGTTGCAGCTGTGACCTTGACCTGTCAACATATGACCTTGACCCATATATCAAAATGATCGTTGTTGCAATACCTACAATATTCAAATATACATACCTATACAAAAAATTAATAGTTTTCAAGCTAATTATCAATTTAAGTCTTCTGTTGCAGCTGTGACCTTGACCTTTCAATATATGACCTTGACCCATATATCAAAATGTTTCTCATTTCAATACCTACAATATTCTTATATACATGCCTATACAAAAAGTTAATAGTTTTCAAGATAATTAGCAATTTAAGTCTTCTTCTGCAGCTGTGACCTTGATCTTTCAACATTTGACCTTGAACCATATATCAGAATGATCGTTGATGCATTACCTACAATATTCTTATATACATGCCTATACAAAAAATTAATAGTTTTCAAGATAATTGACAATTTAAGTCTTCTTTTTGCAGCTGTGACATTGACCTTTCAACATATGACCTTGAATTATATATCAAAATGATTGTCATGTCAATACTTACAATATTCCAATATACATGCCTATACAAAAAGTTGATAGTTTTGAAGATATAGTGACAAATATATAATTTCTAGCAATTTCCCCACTCAGTGCCTTACAATTTCCCCATTTTGGGCCCCATGGCTATCATTTGTGCAAATCTGAAAATAGATGACCTAAGGATGTTATAAATGAAATAATTAAGGTATATCTCTTGTAGATTCAGAGGAGAAGATTTTTAAAGTTTTTTACTATTTCCCCCCTTGTGGGGCCCCAAGGGGACATAACTCCTTCATTTGTGCAAATCTGAAAGGGCTTGATGGTAACCAAGTTTCATTAAATTTGGCCTGGTGGTTTTGGAGGAGAAGATTAAAATGTAAAAAGTTTATGCACGACGCACAACGGACGACGCACGGAGATGGATAGCAATAGCTCATCTGAGCTTTCAGCTCAGGTGAGCTAAAAAGAGCGGAAAACTGAAATTTCAGTTAATTTTCAAAGTTCAAAGGTCCATAACTCCGGTAAAAATTAGCAGATGGATAGGAAACATTAACTTGATCTGTAACTCATCATGGTAGACTCATACACCAAAAATCAGTTCATTATCTAAAACCATTTAGAAAAAAAGAGCAGAAAACTGAAATTTCAGTGAATTTTTAAAGTTCAAAGGGCCATAACTCCGGTAAAAATTAGCAGATGAAAAAAACTCATCATGGTAGACTCATATACCAAACATTAGTTCCATTTCTGCAAGCGTGTGAAAAAAAGTGCAGAAAACTAAAATTTCTGTGAATTTTCAAAGATCAAAGGGTCATAACTCCGGTAAAAATTAGCAGATGGAAACAAAACATAAACCTGATCTGTAACTCATCATGGTAGACTCATACACCAAAAATCAGTTCATTGTCTAAAAGCAATTAGAAAAAAAGAGCGGAAAACTGAAATTTCAGTAAATTTTTAAACTTCAAAGGGCCATAACTCCGGTAAAAATTAGCAGATGGATAGGAAACATTAACTTGATCTGTAACTCATCATGGTAGACTCACACACCAAAAATCAGTTCATTATCTAAAACCATTTAGAAAAAAAGAGTGGAAAACTGAAATTTCAGTGAATTTTCAAAGATCAAAGGACCATAACTCCGGTTAAAATTAGCGAATGGAAACGAAACATAAACTTGATCTGTAACTCATCATGGTAGACTGATATACCAAAAATCAGTTCATTATCTTAAAGCATTTAGAAAAAGTGTGGAAAACTGAGGTGTGACAGACAGACAGATGGACGGACGGATGGACAGACGGACGGACAGACAGAGTGCAAACCTATAGTCCCCTTCGGCTTTTGCCGGTAGGGGACTAAAAATACACTGCTTTATATAGCAAGTTAAAAATGAAAATAACACCTAAAAACAGGCTAATGATGAATGTGACTTTCATTTCTTAACGGCAACAGCTTGAAAAAAAAAAATCACTACCTATTTTTGTCTCTTGTCTTTGTCAGGAATGAAAGCCTTTCCTCCATATAACAAATCAATACAATAGTAAGAAATATTTCAGTTCCCTTCCCCAAAATCAGTGATTTTTTATTGAAACTAGATTCCCCCACCATTCCTGAACTGACTTCTTTGAAATACATGAAAACAATCATGACCAGGACTTACAACATTATTTATCTACTCCTCTCTACAAACAGAACTACAATGGTGGTATATTTATTATAAGTTAATTGTCTTTCATTACTCACCATTCTACAAAGTTGTTGATGAATAGTACAGTCAACTGTTCCAAAATGGATGACATTTCCAAAGTTTTTAGCTGCTTTACGGAATTCTGGAAGTAGCCGCATACAAGGCGGACACCACTAAAAACCAAAATCAAATTAAACATATAAAATAATACATATATAAAATGAAAGTATATAAATTATCTTACATCTTCAACAATCAAAAAGAATTAGTATAGCAGCACTAGTAGCTCAAAAAAATAATAATAATGTTATAATGCTTAGAATGCTAACAGAAAATTGCAAATTTTTCAAGTCAATTCATTTTCACAAGATAAGACATTTCAAGTTACTGTACATGTATTTATTTTCCTTTTGTTGCAAGACTTCATTGCAAATGCAAATAAATCATATAACAGGAGTTGTCAGGAGAAAGATTTTTGTGTATTTTTATTCTCAAACTTTAAGTGAAAATTTTTTTAAAATGCACAAATTTGCAAATTCACAGTAGTCTTAATTGAACAAAAAACAGACAGAGATGTAAGCAAGATATTAATTAACATGTTTATAATATTAACAAGAAACAAGTACAATTCATTAACTTACAGGTGCAAAAAAATCAATAAACCACGGTTCTTTACTATTTGGTCCAACTCGCTGATTGTCAAAATCTGATGGATCTAAAGATTCAACTTTTATTCCAGCACTGTCCCTGGCAAAAGCTGCCACATCATGAGCTGTCATTCTTCCTAAAATGTGATAACAATTACTTCTTAAAACACATTTTACATAGAAACAAACAACAAAATCTGCATATCTTAATTGTTAGATTAATAATTCTCTTAGCATATTGACATGTTATTCTATTCTATTATACTAATGTAAATAAATTACCAATAATGGTTTCATCTGCTTAACTACATCATTACAAGGGCAGAAGTGGTACTGCATTCAAAGTTATATTATGAAGATTAAATCATCAGTTCTGTTTAAATAAGTATGTTTCCTAGAGCAATTTTGACTTCTTGTCAATAGTGGGTGACTGGAATTTGAAGATAACAATTTGTTGCCTCAAATCACATTGGACATTTCAGACAAGTAAGACCATTCTTTACTGCTTATTACCATCAGTGCTGTACTAAGATGTAGATTCCTGTAACATTACTTATAGCAAGTAACCTCTTTAAGTAAGTAAAGTATTCTTCACTCAGACATAAAACTACAGTAGAACTTTGATGGCTCTAAGTCCATGGGACTTCAGCGAAATATTCAAAGAAATGGGAAGTTCAAGCGATCGAACTTTGAGATACAATCACTTTATTTTAATTTCAACAAGTGATGATACAAAATAAACTTATTTTATTCTAATAACAATACAAAGCACAGTTATTACTGGTCATTTTAATCACAGAAAATAACAATAATTCACATTATTCTACATACTACCAGTGACATGTAAATTACAGAATCATATGGGCAAGCATGGACGACTAAAGTGTTTTACCGATTAAACAATTCCATGTGTTGTTATCAGACTAAGAGATTAAAGAACTGTCTAATTAGGTTAATTAATAATCTTGAGCAGCACTAAACATTTTAGGAAACTGTCTACACTTATTGTTTCATTCCGCTCTATTACTTTCAATGAAATCTGTAATATGGCTTTAGCTTGTGTCATGTTTACAATGACCCAGGTCACATGTCGTTCTCATAAAAATGTATTCGAGCGAAAGAAGTTGAAGTTTATATGTTTGAAATATATTTATTGTTTAAGCGAGGGGGGTATTTGAGTTAACGAAGTTTAATCAATCGAAATTTATTTATATAGGATATTACAGGAAATTGGTCGGGACAGACAGATGACCTCGAGTTATCCGGAGTATCTGAGGTAACGAAGTTTGAGTGATCGAAGTTTTACTGTATATAAGTAACCATTTAGTTAATAAACTCATGAACCTGTATCCTTACATACAGAAAGTAAACATATGTCATATTATACCATTATGAACTTTTTAGTGGTTGTATATGGCATGATATTGACCAGAAAAATAAATATTGACAGAGGTGACAGCCATATAAAACTACTAAAAAGTCCATAATAATTATTGTATAATATTACCACGGTGACATTTGAGTTGACAATGTTATCTATGGATTTTCTGTGGTATATCATGTTTTATGAAATGGCCATGTGTAACCATTTCAGCCAATCATAAGACAGAATTGATAAATATATAAATATTGTAAAGTATTTTCTTTCACTTACCATAGTAAATTTCATATCCTCCTGTTTCTTTAACTAAGATAAATGAGGGAAAGCTGTGTACATGAACACTATTACACTCTGTTCTCATAACTCTACAATCTACTCTTCCTATCTGAAACACATGTATTATATATCGTGTACAGTGTCACTTAAAATGCAATGAAAAGCTGTCAGAAGCTATGACAAGCTATCATGTTGTAAATCCAAAAGTTTAACAAATATGTACCTGGTTCAACCATCAAAATAGCTTTTACATAGAATTTCAAAACTATCAACCACAAGCTCATATCATTCATATTTAAAATATGACAGTGCTTAAACAACTTGACCTTTCCTTAGAAATCTAAAATATTAGACATAGTTTATAATCAATACATACATGTATAGTGCTCATCCATCTGCTACTGACATACCTCTTATATTCTAACAGTTTCTTTACTTTTAAAAAAATACTCTGTGTGTGTGTGTGTGTGTGTGTGTGTGTGTGTGTGTGTGTGTGTTATTTCATTCATTTTTTTCTGTAAAATAATAACTTGCATTCATAAAATGTAAATACATGTAAAATGTATTAAAATTTTTATATGTATAAGTAACAATCAAACGAATAAATAAATAAATAAATAAAATAAATAAGTAAAAATAAATGACACAAGCTGTTTGTATTTGTTATGAACATCTGACAGGGAAATCATTCAAAATAACATTAATTTATACATATAATGATCTAAGAATTTAACATCTTAACATAATTTTACACAAGAGTTTGTCACAAATATGACTATATCCCCTCTCACCTGTTTCAGTCAAATAGGGAAATGGGGGAGGGGTGACGTTTTATATTTGTTTTTAATATGATGTGTCATATGTCTTATACAAAAACGAACACATCAACCCATGTTCAATTCACAATCAAGATAAAACAGGATTCTCATAGCTCATAGGTGGAAAGTATTCAACAAAATAAGCTGACATTCATTCTTTCAGATTTAACAAAATAAGCTGACTTTCATTCTTTCAGATTTTGCTGCTATATATATTCTATCCAAGGTCTTTGTCACTTTACAGAGGCAATCAGATCAATATTAAAATTTAATTTAAAGGATACAAAACTACCAAAAATAATCACAGCAACACACAAAAGTCAAAGGTAATATGTATATGATAAATGTTCAAAATGTGTCAAAGCAATGCTGTAAGAGGAGATTGATATACAAATTTGATTCCAATGTTGAAAAATTCAAAGTCAACAAAGGGGAATAATTCTGTAAAAAATAATGAAAGCAACACAGAAAAATCATGGAACTGCAGTTGATTAGCAAGAAGCCTGGATATTTGAAAAGAATCTATTTACTTGTGTTGGAAGAGTTTGATGCACAGGGTTTGTCTGCAACATTGAAAAATTCCCAAGTTAAAAACAAGAGTTCCGCATGGCAGAGCATGATACGCCCGTCAAATCTGCAAGTCATTTATGTGGATATTTTGTTTATTATGAACTGTAAAGGGACTTATACAGTTCATATGAGCTGTTCATAATCAATAAGTCAATTCAATTATTCATCGCAATGATACAAAATGCAGTGCACAAGTCAACATGTACAATAAAAAACAATAGTAATTATTGAGATTTTGGTATCATTTTCAGTAACAAAATAGACTTACCACAAGCCACACCATTTATATAATTTTACCATCATGTTCTTGTAACCTTCATCACAAAATTGAGGTAATCTCTAGTATACTGGGTTGTTTCAAAGACAGCAAGTACTTCAGCCTACAACTCTATGTGTATCTGCTCCCTGGTAGAATAAATTAAGGAAGCTAGAGTTACGGTTCCTGAGCACTGCACTTCGGATCATCGTGGTAAGTAAGCACACCAAGTTTCAAGTCATTCTGACCATAGATGTCAGAGTTATAGGCCAGACAAACCCGCCGCGTACTCTGGCAGCACACAAAGGGGAATAACTCAAAAATTAAGGAAGCTAGAGTTACGGTTTCTGTGCACTGCACTTGGCATCATCGTGGTAAGTAAGCATACCAAGTTTCAAGTCATTCTGACCATAGATGTCAAAGTTATGATCCGGAAAAACATGCTAACAGCATTCAAAGGGGAATAACTCAAAAATTAAGGAAGCTAGAGTTACGGTTCCTGAGCACTGCACTTGGCATCATCGTGGTAAGTAAGCATACCAAGTTTCAAGTCATTCTGACCATAGATGTCAGAGTTATGGGCCGGACAAACCCGCCGCCAGTACACCCGCCCGCCCATCCGCCCGCCCGCCCGCCAAGGGTGATCCCATAATACACCCCGTCTTTGACGGGCGTATAAAAAGGCATAACTCTCCAAAAAAATAATGAGAGAACACAGAAAAATCATGGGACCATCTGCAGGTGATAAGGTCAAGAAGCTTGCAATGTTTGAAAAGAATCAGTTTAATTGTGAAGAAGGAGTTCAATGCACAAGGTTTGTGTCTGACGCATGATCACACAGGCACATGCACTGATGCATGCACACAAGGACGGAGGGTTTTCCATATCCCCTACTTCGCATTTGCAGTGGTGGGGGATAAAAACTTAATTTATGCTTAACAAATGAAGAATAACTGTAATGTTGATGTATACATTTTTAGTAATACACAACAAAACATGTCAGTAAAACAGTGACTAATCTTGATCTATAATTGTTGTGCATAAAAAACTCAATATATCTCCATCAACAAACTACAGCAATCCTGATGTTGAACCTCATTATCGTGTTAATATGCATCATATGGTAAATACAAACTAATTTATGTATTTATGTACATTTGTATTTTTCTAAGATTTATGATTATCTTAACAGCAATTTATAAAATATGTTGTCTATTCAAACAAATATTAATATGTGTACATGTATATGTATATTAGGCAATAATATACTGACATGTATTACAGTGTATCTACAGAATTTTCACCCATATACAAACATTTATAATATAAAATCACTTTTTATAAGAAACCTGTTATTGAAGATATTTTATCTTATTAATAATAACCTACTTTAATTCCCTCTAACATAGCTTTTAATTTTCTAAATTCTATATCTTGATGGTCTTCACCTTCTACAAAATGTATCAACCAATCATCTTCTTGTCCTGTTTTTAAATTTTTTAGAATATTCTGAAATAAAAGTTATTTAAAATATAAAAAGGTAAAGGGATGAAAAAATGTGTTCCATATAAGATTGCTGAATAACTCTTCCAAAAACATAGGGATGATAGTGAGGATTATTGGATCCTCAAATTGAAAATGCCCAAAATTAAGGGAATAAATGACAGGTTCTCAGCTAGGTGACAACACTCTATACTTTAAGTTTCAAGTCACCCTGTTTATAAATGTTATTATAAAGTCACCTATTTAAAAATGTTATTATAATTTAAGTCACCCTGTTTATAAATGTTATTATAATTTAAAGTCACCTGTTTATAAATGTTATTATAATTTAAAGTCACCCTGTTTATAAATGTCATTATAATTGAAAGTCACCCTGTTTATAAATGTTATTATAATTTAAAGTCACCTGTTTATAAATGTTATTATAATTTAAAGTCACCTGTTTATAAATGTTATTATAATTTAAAGTCACCTGTTTATAAATGTCATTGTAATTTAAAGTCACCTGTTTACAAATGTTATTATAATTTAAAGTCACCATGTTTATAAATGTTATTATAATTTAAAGTCACCCTGTTTACAAATGTTATTATAATTTAAAGTCATCCTGTTTATAAATGTTATTATAATTTAAAGTCACCCTGTTTATAAATGTTATCATAATTTAAGGTCACCTGTTTACAAATGTTATTATAATTTAGTCACCCTGTTTATAAATGTTATTGTAATTTAAAGTCACCTATTTATAAATGTTATTATAATTAAAGTCACCTGTTTATAAATGTTATTATAATTTAAAGTCACCTGTTTATAAATGTTATTATAATTTAAAGTCACCCTGTTTATAAATGGTATTATAATTTAAAGTCACCTGTTTATAAATGTTATTGCAATTTAAAGCCACCCTGTTTATAAATGTTATTGTAATTTAAAGTCACCCTGTTTATAAATGTTATTATAATTTAAAGTCACCCAGTTTATAAATGTTATTGTAATTTAAAGTCACCCTGTTTATAAATGTTTTTGTAATTTAAAGTCACCCTATTTATAAATGTTATTATAATTTAAAGTCGCCCTGTTTATAAATGTTATTATAATTTAAAGTCACCCTGTTTATAAATGTTTTTGTAATTTAAAGTCACCCTGTTTATAAATGTTATTATAATTTAAAGTCACCCTGTTTATAAATGTTATTATAATTTAAAGTCACCTGTTTATAAATGTTATCATAATTTAAAGTCACCTGTTTATAAATGTTATCATAATTTAAAGTCACCTGTTTATAAATGTTATCATAATTTAAAGTCACTTGTTTATAAATGTTATTGTAATTTAAAATCACCCTGTTTATAAATGTTATTATAATTTAAAGTCACCCTGTTCATAATTGTATTTTAATTTAGGTCATCCTGTTTATAAATGTTATTACATTGTACCTTAAACACTTCTTGATTTAAGTTTGCAACATCTGGCAGCTGGGAAAGAACCTGCTTTGCAATTTCTTGGGCTACTAGACTTGTTATTTCCTAAAAATATAAAACAATAAATAAAATCAATCAAAAACTTTTTTTAAAATCAAAAAATAAATTTATTTTATTTGTAATTTTATTTATTTATTTATTTTTATATTTTCATTTTTTTAATTAAACTAATAATGCTATTGCATTTTTTTACTCTACACTTAAATGACTATTCTGGACATCAGACAGATATAAACGATACTTTATTATTTTATTATATACATGTATATCAAAATCTGACTGGTGGCTTCAGGTGGTGAAAGATTTAATGTCACAGATAGATGTATACACATGTAGCCTATCTATTGACACTTCTTAAAGCTATATAAAATCAGGTCATTGCAACCAGTTCAGCAAAATGAATTATTTGTTACACTAGATACTTACCAGACCTTTTCCTTTCTTTACCCTTCCAGCTTCAAAAAAATAAGTTCCGTGTTCCAGTCCTAATTTCTCACACAGATCATCGTTGGAATGACAACTCATTGTTCCAACATTAACTAGCTCTTCCTACAATCATACAATTACAAAGGTGTTCACCTGTGTAACAAGACAAGCTGTTCCAATTGTACATGTTTACCTGGCTAGTTTCAGTTACAAAATACATGTAATACTGATAGTGATAACATGACTACACTTGGGACACCAGTCTATCACAACAGTTTTAATACCAATACATGTATTTCTACTGGTACCCATTTATTCAGCTGCTGGGTGGACTAGATCAATGTGAAATTAAATATTTTGCTCCAGAACATGCTTTGCCTCAGCTTGGCCTCAGACTCATAATCATTGGTCTGGAGCAGTAAATTTTGTCATGTCTCTACTTTACCATGGGATTAATTTTGGATCAGATTCTACATGTACAGCAAATACATTAATAAAAACAAAGTATTGACCTTTTCACTAACTAAATAATGAGATTTATGACCAGAAGCTTATCACATGATTTTAGAAATAAGAAAAGTTACTCTAAGGAAAATTTTCTTGTAAATCTTAAATCATGTTAAATAGTAATATTTACCAGAATGGCTGACAACTTTATACATGTACTCTTCTTAAGGCAATCTGAAATTAAATAAAGTGTTTAAATAAACAAATAAAACCATAGGGATAATAAAATCCAAACATACATTACAAAAATAATGACATACATGACAAAAATGACAAAAATAATGACATACATGACAAAAATAATGACATAAATGGCAGAAAAAATGACATATATGACAAAAATAATGACATGTATGATAAAAATAATTACATATATCACAAAACTAATGACATACATGGCAGAAATAATGACATACATGACAAAAATAATAACATACATGACAACAATAATGACATACATGACACAAATGACATATACGACAAAAATAAAGGCACAGATGACAAAAATAATTACATACATGACAGAAACAATGCACATATGACAAAAATGACACAGATGACAAAATAATGACACACATGAGATGACATAAATGACAAAAATAATGACACATATGACAAAAATAGTGACATAAATGAGATGACATAAATGACAGAAATAATGACATGTGACAAAATGACAGATTACAAAAATAATGACACAGACGACAAAAATAATGACATACATGAGATGACATACATTACAAAAATAATGACATACATGACAGAAATAATGATAGTGGTCTTGTACCACTCTAATATAACATTGAACTTCAATTAAAAAATCCTCATCATGTTCTAATCAGTCATTTTTTTGTAAAACTTATTTCTTATTTCCTCACTGTTACATGTATATCTAATGATCTCTCTCGCCTTCCGTCTAAACATCTACTCTCTTCCTCTATATAATTAACCAAAAGATGTAGATAATACACATTACGACAGGTGTGTAATGTTAAACATTAAAAAATACTAGTGTTTGTTTATAACTGTTTTTTTACACATTGGTAGTCCTCTATATATCGAGGGCCTCGGTGGCCAAGTGGTCTAAAGCACACACTTATGGATCACAGTGCCTCTCACTGCCTGGGTTCGAATCCCACTCGGGACAGATCCTAGTGTAAGAAAGTTTGTCAGTCCGCTTGCCAAAGGTCGATTGTTTTCTCTGGACACTCCGGTTTCCTTCACCATCTCAGAACTGACCACCTCGAAATAAGTGAAAGAATCTTGACTGGGGCGTAAAACTCCATTCCACTCCTCTATATATCGCTATGTTACAATATATGACAAAAATAATGACATACATGACAAAAATGACATACATGACAAAATATAATTATTTTAAAGATTAGAAACAATAAATATTTCTTTCATTTGATTTACATGTATGTCAGCATGTTATGTATATTATATTACCTCCCCCGTCTCCACAGAATGTTATAAGCCATGGTTTAGAACTGTCCTTTATGTTGTTACCAAAATTCCCTGACCACAAATCAATAACCTTTGCTGTTACTTGCTTTAAAGCATATTTTACCATTTCTTTTTGAGATCGTGTACCATGATATTTCTCTCTCTATAAGCAAAACCAAAAATTCAAAAAAAAAATTACATTTTAAAAAAATTGTATGTGCTATATATATATATATATATATATATATATATATATATATATATATATATATATATATATATATATATATATATATATATATATTTTCGAGCTTGTACAAAATAAAAAAAAAAAAAAAAAAAAAAAAAAAAAACAACAACAAACAGAAAACAAAAAACACTGGTTTATTGATCAAAGCACTTCTCACAGCTCCCTCTCAGATTAGAACCAAGTGTGAGAAAGTTTATCAGTTCACTAGCTTTAGGTTGTTTCTCTTTTAGTATGATTGTTCCCTCCACAATCCCAAAACTGACTGCATTGATATAAATGGAAGATTTGATCTTGACTGGGCATAAAACACAATTATTTAACCCAACATACATGTATACATTTGTAGATGTATAGATAAAGAAAGGATTTTGTTAAACCATTAGAAAACTTAAAACTAAATTTATAATTTAAAAACATATATTTAAGCATGGTTATATTAAAATTGTTGTTTATTTGGGTCTTCAAATAAATTATGACTAGTGTTCTTTCATTATGCCTCTCAGTTACGTGTATGTACATATATATCAATGTTGACAGTGCAGTTTGAGAGTACCATGTAGTTTGATTTTTACACCAACATAACCAAAACATTAGAATTAAAAAGAAACTAAAACTAAAATGCACCATTCATGACTCAAAACACATAATAAAATTTAAAAAACATTATACCAAACTGTTAATGAAAAAAGGTTAAGTTGTTAAATCAATGACAATACTTAGTGAATGATAAGTGATTTATAGCAATAAAAACATCCTTCCTCTTGTAATTTATACTGTCATTGTCTTCAATAATGTTACAAAATTTACAGTTTAAGGTACAAGTAATTGTTTAAAAATCATTAAACTGTGTTGTTTATGGCTACAGAAAAAAATTAACAAATCTCTTGTTAGCCTTTGTAACCCCCCAGATAACACTGCCAACTTGTTTATCACCACACTATTTAGAAGTCCAAAACTATATTTCTTTTATGTTTTCCTTTGTAAAACATCTTTCATTTACTGCTAACCCTCATGATTGCACAACAATTTGACTGATAAAATGGTGGTGCTAAATCAAGGTTTAAAATTAAATCAGTTTTAGTCAATATTTATGATCTACAAATCTCTTGATTCTGTTTATATATATATATATATATATATATATATATATATATATATATATATATATATATATCAGAGTATATACTTACAGCAGGATACATAATTAAAGAGGGATAGGAATGTATTCTCTGCATCCTACACAGCTGCCAATCATCTTCACAATTAACAGCACCAATACGAATTACACCCTCTAATTCTCGTGCAACTTCCCGCCACTAAAATACAAAATAAAAAACAAAATAAATGTTTTATTTTATTGTCTGCTACATGTATAAAAGTTTATTTTTAAAACATTTACTAGCTGTTATGAAAAACAGTTGCTCATCAAGAATGGAATATAAGAGAAAACCAAGAACCTGAAAGTACAGAATAAAACATTACACTTCTAACTTACAAACTAACATTTGTTCATTTGTAGCCATCTGAATTGTCTCTGTTAGTAGAACACTTACATACATGCTATAGAGAAGAATGTTAAAATTTCCATTCCCTGGTAAACAATACATTTTTGCTCCTATCTGTTACAGTTTGCTGGTCAGTGTGACCCTAAGATGTACTGAATTAGTAATTCTGGGCATACAGAAGTTCATCCAATGATATATAAGTGTAATATGGTAACAGGAGAGAAATGTAGTAGTTGATAAAGCACTCACTTATAAAGCAAGTGGTCTTAGGTTTAATCTACAGTTAAAACAGGATCCCTGTGGGACTTATTGCTCTTACGTTCAATATCTCTTGCAATAAAGACAATTTTTAAAATTTTTAGGGATCCTTAAAGGTGCAAATTAAATATTACTTGACCTACAGATGAATGCCAAAATGAAGGTTTGGATATTTTAAATATTTTGTATCCTAAGGTCTCTCAAAATCTGTCTAAAATCTAGAATTATTTAAGAAAAGAAATACAAAGTAGGATTACTTACAGTTGGAGCCAATTCATGACAATGACTACAATGTGGCGAGTAAAAATTGACAAACCATATGTCATCTGTATTTTCTACTGACTGTTCTGTAAAATATAACCAGAGATGGATTAATACAGTATGATAAAACAATATAAAAAGAAGGCTTTATTTGTAATGTTAGTGGCGTATCTTTTGTAAGAGACAGGAGATCTGAGATGTGATATACATGTACATATGAACAGTACACATAAAAATGTTAATAGCTGTATGTATTTCTAGGTATTTATATCTGTACATCTATATTTAGAACTGCTTATTTTCTCTAGTATTCCAAATTTCAGCCAGCCTGCATTAGAACAGGATTTTTTCAGCTTAGCATGTAATATTTTGCCTATTGTTTATATGTTCTACAAAAAATCATTTAAAAATTTATTAAAGTTTTTGTAAGAATTTCAGCCAACTTTAAAAAGTTGTTCTAAAGCCTATGTGGAACAATAATAAGTCATATTTAAGCTTAATATGTAAACAACAGACAGAATTCCAACACCATTTCAAAATCATACTGAACCATCAGTGTGAAAATAATTCTGGCATGTTCAAGTTACAAGAAGGATAAGCCATGCTAGGTCTTTAAAACTCAACACAACAACTTACCAAAATCAGCTCTGCCATGCTAGGTCTTTAAAACTCAACACAACAACTTACCAAAATCAGCTCTGCCATGCTAGGTCTTTAAAACTCAACACAACTAACAAAATCAGCTCTGCCATGCTAGGTCTTTAAACTCAACACAACAACTTACCAAAATCAGCTCTGCCATGCTAGTCTTTAAAACTCAACACAACAACTTACCAAAATCAGCTCTGCCATGCTAGGTCTTAAAAACTCAACACAACAACTTACCAAAATTAGCTCTGCCATGCTAGGTCTTTAAAACTTAACACAACAACTTACCAAAATCAGCTCTGCCATGCTAGGTCTTTAAAACTCAACACAACATCTTACCAAAATCAGCTCTGCCATGCTAGGTCTTAAAAACTTAACACAAAAACTTACCAAAATCAGCTCTGCCAGGCTAGGTCTTTAAAACTCAACACAACAACTTACCAAAATCAGCTCTGCCATGCTAGGTCTTCAAAACTCAACACAACAGCTTACCAAAATCAGCTCTGCCATGCTAGGTCTTCAAAACTCAACACAACAACTTACCAAAATCAGCTCTGCCATGCTAGGTCTTCAAAGCTCAACACAACTTACCAAAATCAGCTCTGCCATGCTAGGTCTTTAAAACTCAACACAACAACTTACCAAAATCAGCTCTGCCATGCTAGGTCTTCAAAACTCAACACAACAACTTACCAAAATCAGCTCTGCCATGCTAGGTCTTTAAAACTCAACACAACAACTTACCAAAATCAGCTCTGCCATGCTAGGTCATCAAAACTCAACACAACAACTTACCAAAATCAGCTCTGCCATGCTAGGTCTTTAAAACTAAAGACAACAACTTACTAAAATCAGCTCTGCCATGCTAGGTCTTTAAAACTCAACACAACAACTTACCAAAATCAGCTCTGCCATGCTAGGTCTTTAAAACTCAACACAACAACTTACCAAAATCAGCTCTGTCATGCTAGGTCTTTAAAACTCAACACAACAACTTACCAAAATCAGCTCTGCTTAGAGTAATAATCTCATTATCTTCATCATATATCCTATCAACAGAAATAACAAATAATATTATGTTAAAATTATCATTTTATCAAAAACTCTAAAAATAGATAGAAAATGGAGCATCCTAAAAATAAACAGAAAATGGAGCATCCAAATGAAAATAAAACCATTCTTTCTGTCTTGCTACAGATGTAATTACCAATAAAATCAATAAAATTCAGTTTCAAAATTGAATATTCAGGTGCATAATTTTCAAAGATATTTTTTTAAGTTTTACAATTGAAAATAAGTTGAATATGACTTGTAAAACAAGACTGTATAAATTATGTTGTACATATAAAGTGTTATTTAATCATGGATTTATATATACAAAGAAAATCACACATATAGCAACAAAAACACTTTCAACGATTCTACTTTACCCAAAGTGACCTAATGATTTGCATGCCAAAATGTATGTACAGAATTTCATTGGTAACAAACATTTTAATGACTTTACAATAAAGAAAGAAGCAATTTTAGATGTGAATTTTACTGCTAACATGTTATTCATTAATAAAATCTAACCAAATTCTTCATTGTAAAACTTCCAGCTCTGATACTGTCCCCCACCATGGTAATCATCACGTAAACCTTCTTCTCCATGTGTGTCATACTTCTTACGTAACTCATCATCTTTTAATACTTCATAAGCTTTGGTTATTCTTAAAAAATTTTCATGTGCATCAGGATCATCCTATAAATACAAGTGTAAATACATGTATAGATATAAACATACAGTACATAAATATGTACATGTCTTAATTTTCTCTATGTATACATAATATACATGTAATATAAAGTCTGAACAAAAACATTCTAAGGTTCTTTATAATATCCTGAAGAACTGGACTCAAAATTTCACCTTTAAGCCTTACTTCTATTACTTCAATCTTTTTAAAAAGAACCTGTTGTGATAACATGGTTTGGCCATTAGATTTTATATAAAATTATTTTGACCTCTATTTAATTTCAAAGATCGAACCAAAGTTCATGTCTAGTGAAATACAGTATAACTTTAATTTGGGGAACAAAATAAATTCTTTTGAAAGAAAACTCTAGAAGTCATATTGCTCAAGTGGAATCCTCTTTTAAAAACAACTTGGGAAAATAAAGTTGCACCTGTAATTTTTTTTCTACAATGTACTTGTAACTTAAAATGTATGGAAATAAAGCCAAGATCTGAAAAAATTCTTAGAAGAGAAAAATTTACACAGTCTTCACTCATATTAAAACACTCTAAATATCTTTGGACAGATTTACATTTTTCCAAAGTTTATTATTTTCCAGATTCACCAAATCAATTGTAAGGATTTTTTGTTAAGATATTTTTGAAATAAATATAGATATCATTGATATAGAATTATCACTCAATTATTATGATGCTTTCTTTTGGTCCGAGTTTTTCAAAGTTGGTCACATGGCAAGATTTATAGACCCTGTTTTACCCACAAATACACCAAGTCGAAATACCAAATTGTGAAATATATACTAGTACATATATATTGTTTAACCAAAGTTGTTCTTTACAACATTCATGACAAATCATCATTTTTATTTTTCCACTCAAAGTTTACCTTGTTTTTATCGGGATGTTTTGTGATTGCTAATTTTTTAAATGCTTTTCTTATTTCTTTAGTGCTTGCACTATTTGAAACACCAAGTAGTTCATAAAAGTCCTTTGCTAAAATCACAGTGAAATTGATAATAGTAAAATCAATTTGACCAATCTGGCACTAAAATCATTGTCAACCTAAAAAAGGAAAAGAAAATAAAAATAATTATCAATAATGATGAAATTTTAAAAATTAAAATCTAGAGAGGAGAGAAGGCTTTTGTCCAGTTGACGATGTTTAATAAATACTTCAAGAGTTTGTGAGTAAGTCTAGATTGAGTAACTCATACAAAGTTTTGTTAACAATTTCATCAGTAAATGCTTACAAAATGTGACTTTACTAAATATGTCACACAGCTGTTAACATAAAAGATGTTTTTTAAAAATTATTATTAATGCCAA